>ML103420.1:275279-331244 GCA_003697995.1 Taxidea taxus jeffersonii
GTCATGATCCCAGGGTCCTGGGATCGAGCCCCGCATCGGGCTCTCTGCTCAGCAGGGAGCCTGCTTCCTCCTCTATCTGCCTGCTTCTCTGCCTACTTGTGATCTCTGTCTGTCAAATAAATAAATAAAATCTTTAAAAAAAAAAAAAGTATTCTGATACTCGGGACGCCTGGGTGGCTCAGTTGGTTAAGCGACTGCCTTCGGCTCAGGTCATGATCCCAGCATCCTGGGATCGAGTCCCACATCGGGCTCCTTGCTGGGCAGGGAGCCTGCTTCTCCCTCTGCCTCTGCCTGCCTCTCTGCCTGTGCTCGCTTGCTCTCTCTCTCTAACAAATAAATAAATAAAATCTTAAAAAAAAAAGTATTCTGATACTTAAATCTGTTAGAAGTTGACTTTGCTGCAGTAAATATAAAAGATACACACTCAGCAATGACACCAGAAGGTATTAGTCCTGAGGATGTTCAGGAAGCTTGGTTTCTTATGTCTTTCCATTTTCTCTTAAGAGATGTGTTTATATTAGCAGTGGTCTTCTTCCTCCCCAGGGTGAGGTCCTGATGGTCAGGGGCTTACCACAACTTTTATACCAGTAACTGCTTTACTTGGTGTTCTAGATTCTTTTATGAGATGGTCAGTCAGGTGCCACAAGAGAGGACAGAGAAGAGGCTCAGGAAAACAATGCTTTTTATACTCACGGCTTCTAGAGACAGGAGGCATGGTGTGACACGCAGAGCCACAAGCAAAAACCACCAGGGTGGACATGAGGCAGAATACAGGAATGAGGGGAAAGCTTGTGTCACAAACTTTGTTGGGGTTTCCATGGGGAATATAAAGTAGGGCAGGATAAACAGTTTAGAATTGGCTAGTTTGAATAATTTTGGCAGACTCTAAACTACGGGAGTGGTCTCTAGTTGTCCTAGTGGCCCTGGAGTGATTAAGGCAGAATATTGTCTCTTGGGGTACACAGACCAGATAGAGGCAGGGTTCTAGGCTGGTTAATTTGCATATCTAAGTCACGCTCCTGGCTGAATCCTTTACCATCTCTAAAAATTGGCCAGCCCCAGAAGGGGCGGTCTTTCCTCAGAGAGAATTTTACTTTTTTAAGATGTCAGAACATTATAATACATGGATCCCAGCTAAACTCTGGAACTCCAGATGCTATCTTATTTGGTTTCAGAAATTGCTCACCTGGATTTGATGTCTAGGTTCTGGGTATAATTTTTAGTCTGCCATCAGCACTCTTTTACTACATTGCCCATAGTTTATATAATAACAACCAGCTATGACATATAGGCAGTCACTTTGCAACCATGAAAATAAGGACCCGTCTATGAACAAGAGCCACCACTTATGTCTTGGATAGCAAGGCCTGGGAAGGATTCATCTCAGCAGGAAAACCTATCACGCAAGGAGGTTTGCCCAGTGGTATATACCAGTGTGCATGGGGAACAGAGAACTATAAAGGAGGGTACTTTCAGTAGCACTCATGAGCCTCAGCACGAGGACCTTTGGCAATAATGACTTCATGGAGCCTTCTCAGCAGAAATATTGTCAATAGACAAGAGAGACAGATGGTAGAGGAGAGGAGAAACGTGGCGGGCTCAGATGGTTGCTGAGGCAGTTGTACTCATTAGCATATGTGAGTTCTCTTATAAACACCTAGATTTGTTTGCAGAAGGATTTGGAGGTTGCTCTGTGTGGGGGGAGGTGGACATGGTAGGGGGCTGTGAGGAGGTGGAAGGCAGAGAAATGCTATTTCTTATAGTAACAGGAGGGTAGGCTGCCTGGGCGCTCAAACATTTTTTTTGTAGTATGTAGGTCACATTTTCATGCAATCTCCAATAGAATGATTTAGCTCCAATTCAGTGAATGGTGGGAAACCCAGTATTCCTCAAAATCATCATGCATAACCACCACCACCACATCACCAACAAAACAGTTCTGGGTGTTTTTATGCTCTCCTTACATATATTATCTCCTATATTCTCATGATAACTCCTTGGAGCAAATTATAATTTTCATTTTAGAGGTAAGGAAACAAGTATAAAGAGGTCAAATACTCATCTAAGACCACGGTTTTAGTCAGGTTGGGCTGCAATAACAGAACAGAGGGGCACATGGGTGGCTCAGTGAATTAAGCCTCTGCCTTAGGCTCAGGTCCGGATCTCAGAGTCCTGGGATCAAGCCCATCAGGCTCTCTGCTCAGCAGGGAGCCTACTTCCCCCATCTCTCTGCCTGCCTCTCTGCCTATTTGTGATCTCTCTCTCTCTCTGTGTCAAGTAAATAAAATAAAATCTTAAAAAAATAACAGAACCATTAACTGAGTGGCTTAAGTAATAAATATGTATTTCTCATAGTTCTGGAGATTGGGAAATCCAAAATCAAAGTACCAGCAGATTTAGTGTTTAAAGAGTATATCGATATATTCCCTGGTTTTCTATTTCTATTTTCTCACATGGCAGAATGAGAACAAAGGAGTTCTGTGGGGTCTCTTTTATAAAAGGGCACTAATCTCATTTATGAGGGCTCTATCTTCATGACCTAATCACCTCCCAAAGGCCCCACCTCTAATACCATCACACTGAGGGTTAGGCTTTCAACATATAAATTTGGAGGATATAAGTCCATTGCATTCTGCCCCCACCTTCTAAGTTCATGTCCTTCTCACGTGCCAAATGCATTCACTCTATTTCAACAAGCCCCCCACCCCAATCTTAACTCTTTCTAGCATCAATTTAAAGTATAAAGTCCAGGGGTGCCTGGGTGGCTCAGTGGGTTCTGAGTGGATCATGACATTCTGCCTTCAGCTCGGGTCATGATCCAGGGTCCTGGGATCGAGCCCTGCATCGGGCTCTCTGCTCAGTGGGGAGCCTGCTTCCATCTCTCTCTGCCTGCCTCTCTGCCTGCTCTGCCTGTCTGTCAAATAAATAAATAAAATATTTAAATCTTTAAAACCTTTAAAAAATAAAGCATAAAGTTCAAAGTTTGATCTAATTATGACCTCATTCATAAATGAGACTCATCTTGAAGCAAAACTCTTCTCTAGTATTGAAACTGTGGAATCAAATAAATTATGTGCTTTCAAAATACAATGATGTGAGAGGCATGGACCAGACATTCTTATTCTAAAAGGCAGAAATAGGAAAGAAGGAAGGCTGATGGGTCCCAGCAAGTCCAAAACCCCGCAAGGCAACGCCTTGATATCTTAAGGCTTGAGAGTAATTCTCTTTGGTTTGATGCTCTCTGTCTTCTGGCTCCACTGGAGCAGTGATCTTATCTTCTGAACCCACTGGGACAGAGGTCCTACCTTTTGGACCTATTAGGGTAGTAACATCACTGCCAGAGCTCTGCAGAGCCCTGCCTAGTCCCTGGCTTTCTGCAGTGGCACTGCTCATGTCACAGCTGTATCAGAGCTAGAGATGTGACCCAGAGCTCTACAGGGCAGCCCCGCCCCACTGCTCCAGTAGGCATTGGCCTGGCCCTTTGAAATCAAGGTGGAGGCAGCCTTGCCTTTCTGGGCCTGTGATGGGAGTAGTAATGTCTGAATTGCCTTTGAGGTTCCTCTTCTCTTATCTTGAAGAATATCCCATGCTTGCAACCAAAAAGTGCTCTGGTCTGGTCTTTTAGTATCTAAGAAGTCCAACAGTCTTCTTTCATTTTGTGCTGCTTACTTCTTCAGTCTCACCTGGCAGTGTTTCTTCTGGTCTAATCCCATCTCTCTTGCTGGATTTTGTTGAGACAGTTGATTAAATCAATATTTCCCATCTTTACTAATCTCCTTATAAACAATTGCTCAGGCACACCATTGGTGTTCCCTTGCAAACATGCCTTCTCATTTTTTGCAATATGGACGGGCTAAGAATTTTTCAAATGCTTAAGTTCTGGTTCCCTTTTGTGTAACAATTCCATCTTTAGCTCACTTCTCTCTTATTATAAGCAGGCAGAAGGAAGTATGCTAGTTCCTTAACATTTTGCTTAGAAAGGTCCTCAGCTAAATATTCAATTTCATTGTTTGCAAGTTCTGCCTTCCACAAAACACTACAACTTGAATATAGTTCAGCCATGTTCTCTGGTACTTTATGACACTTTTTGGTACTTTGGTACTTTATGACAAGGGTGGTCTCTTCTTCACTGTCTAATAACAAATTCCTCATTTTCATCAGAGTCTCTATCAGAATGTCTTTATCATTTGTATTCCTACCAACTGTGTGTTCATGACCATTTAGGTATTTTCTAAAAGGATGATTCTTCTCTTTCATTCTCTGGTGTTTTTTCTTTCTGAGCTCTAATTAGAAACACCTTTACAATTTTGTTCATGCATGGCAGCTGTGGCTTTTTCTAGCCTGTATCCCAAACTCTCCTAGTTTTTAACCTTACCCAGTTCCAAAGCCACTTCCACATTTTCAGCAGTACCCCCCTTCTTAGTACCCATTTTTATCTTACTCATCCATGCTGTTAGTACACAGCAGGACTGAGTTATGAACCCAAGCAGCTCTCTGTGCTCTGACTTTTGTTATTTAGTGGATTTTCTGTCTATTCTATATCCATTCTCTATCTCACTTCTGTTTATGTGCCCTTCTTAAACAACCTGCCATCACCCTTAAACATTTTTTTTCATTTCTTCAAAATTCCATTAACATAAGAAGTCTGTTGTGTGTAGGAGATTGTTAGTAAAGTTTTGGAGACTGAGGGAGGGGGATTCCAGGCTGGCCAAGCGCAGGTAATGCACCAAATTAACACTTAATATTTGACACCGCAGTGCTAAAAGCCATCAGCTGTTCTCCATTATGGGGGATTTCTCTTGACCATTTCTTTATGTAAGTCAGGCCTATCTCCTTTTTCTCTAGGTTATTCCTTGCAGCCAATTAATTTTAAACCTCTTTTCTCAACCAAGAAGTGGGCCTGGGTTTGTATATCCAGAAATTGGATTTGGATATATTAATTTTGAGATACTCATTAAGTTCCCTGTGTTTCCTGTCCCCTCTTTCCTTTTTTTCATCTAATTAGTTTTCTGACCTCTGGCATCGGGATCATAATGCTACTATTGACTCTTACTGAAATTGAGACTGGGAGCCAAACTAAAAGTTTGTGTGTTTTTTTTTTTATAGTAGTGGTTTGCTCGGATTGAAGTTTAATGGTGTCAATGAAGTCTAGGTTAAAAACTAAGGCTTACAGATAGTAGTTCAACAAAAGGTAAAGTAAAATATTGTCTGATTTCTTCTCTCTGCATCTTCTCTTTTTTTGTGTAACATGTACATTGCATGAGCTGCATTTGTTATAATATGAGCCCCAAACCTCTATGCTCTGTTTCCTTGAGGTCTTTCAAACTTACAGGATATTTTTTCCTGAAACTCTGCAAAATTTCCTGGCCGTTTACCTAGCTGTCTCTTCTTAGAAAGTAAAATTTCTTCTGGCCTGGTCACAGGTCACTTCCATAAATAAACTGCTCAATCTAGTGCAATAATAAAAACTTTTGAACTACATTCAAAGTTAATTTTTTCTATCCTCCAGTTGGGAACTCAGGGTCAGCCTGCCATGGGGAGAGGGGTATGAAGACTTCATCTCCGTTTCCCTACTTTCTTCTTCCCACCTGTTCTTTACACTTTCTCTGCCTTCTTTAGGGTTTTTGTTAGTGGGTGAAAGCGTGGTCTCAGGTGGCTGATTAAATGTCATCTGTGATGGTACCTTCTAGGAGTGTCCCCTTTCCAAGGCTGATTCTGCCTCTCGTGGGCTTCCTCTGTGTTTGTCTGTGATATCCCCTATGGGTCCTTCCAGCTGCTCTCCTCTAGACACAGGTAGCATTAGTCCCCCCAGGCCTGCACAGATTCCTTCTTCAGCCTCTGGCATCCAGCTCCTTATGCCCCATCCCTTGAATGCGTTTCTCCACAGCAGTATTCCTGGGCATGATTCACAGCAGCTCCAGGCGGCTCCCTGATTCGTGGCCCACATTTGGTCCACAGAGAGAAAACATTTGAACCCCCCAGAGTTGGTTTCAGTGCAGTTTGTTCTCAATGCCACTTCTTTATTAAGCAGCCAAAGCCTCTCAGCCAGTCTCTTGCCTGTAGACATTTTCATAAACTCCAAGAGAAGAGAGTCAAGCCAAACTCTGAGTATTTCTCTTTAAGTTCCCCTCTGCCTCTAACTAGGTAAAGGACGGAGAAATACCACAGCTCTTCAACAACATACTCCAAGGAAATGCTCTCCTTTTTTTCTTTTTTGGCTTCGATCCTTTTAGACACTTCAGGTCAGTGAGGTTAGGGTTGAAGTTGGCATTAGCCCTTTTGCGTGCTCTGTGCATACGGATCACCTGGGGAGGCTGTTAACCTAGGGTCTGATGTAGGAGGTTTGCACTGTGGCCTGAGATCCTGCATTTCCAACCGGGCCTCAAGTGATGCTTTTGTTGTTGGTTCATGCAGCACCCAGTTACCCATCCTAGAGAATATCCTTTTAGGATACAGTAATTGTTTTGGCACCTATTAACTGATTTCCACTTTAGGTCACAGTCAAAGTTGTTATAGGAAGAGTCCCATCCCATCCTTCTGTCAAATGTCCAAGGTGAGCTAATGGCCAGGAAACCTTTTAACTATGTTATCATGCTGGATAAATAGTTTCTTATCTAGGTACTCTTTCGGCCTATCAGCCTAAAATTGACCAAGTGCCTCCTCTGAGTCAAGAAGTCTTCTCAAAGCTAAAGAAACTACCATGTTGCAACATGCACACAGGATTCTAGCTTATTCATTTAATTTGCCACTCCTTTTTGGAAAGTCAACACCAAAGATTGGAAAGCTGGTGACCAGGGTTTTCCTTATTCACTATCACCCACCGAAGTTTTAAATGTGGTGAAGGGCATCTCAGAATTTACAAAGGTAAATATTTAAACATGGATCAAAATCTCTCTCTCTGGCCTACAAGGCATACAGAGAAAGTTTGCTTATCATCACGATCAGGTGACTATCCTCAGAATGCAAAACCTAGGCCGCATTGTTAAGGATCAACCACAGGTGGCTCTAGAATGAATAAATGAGTACTTTTTTTTTTTTTAAGATGTTTATTCATTCATTTGACAGAGAGAGAGAGAGATAGATCACAAGTAGGCAGAGAGGCAGGCAGAGAGAGAGGGGGAAGCCGGCTCCCTGCTGAGCAGAGAGCCCGATGTGGGGCTCTATCTCAGGATCCTGGGATCATGACCCGAGCCGAAGGCAGAGGCTCTAACCCACTGAGCCACCCAGGCGCCCCAAATGAGTACTTTTCTGAGTGGCAGCACAGGGCTCTGTGCCACAAGTGGAGCCTAAGAGAAGTGTGACGTATGTCTGTCCACACAGTTGTTTACAGTTTATTTGTTGAAAGAGAATTTATTTCCTTTTGCCCTGGAAAGACCAAGGCTAAGTATAAAAGGAATTAAGTGCTCTTGAGTTTCAGAGAGCTAACAGCAGCTGGAGATGCCTACCTCCCAGAAGGGTTGCTGGGAGAACTTACCCCTTCATTGACTACCATCTTACCCCTTGAGGTGGAGAGGGAAGAAGTGGGCTGGTGTCTCCTCTTTTTTAAGCTAAGGAAGGTCGGTGGAGAGAGTGATGAGAGAATCATCTATGATTTTCAGGAGCCTCAAAGTAGGAGAGACTTTGCTCAACTTAGACACATGCTTCATGAGAGAACCTTCTAAACTGCCAATGTATATTAAAGCACAGGAAGAGAGAATTAAAGAAAGATGGCATAATGAGATATTACAAGGCAAAGAGAAAGCCAGGACACACCCCATGTCTAATTCTTGTTTAAATAGATATGGAAGAGAGGACATCCTTCCATATGCTGGCGATTGAGGGCAGTGATACTGGAGTCTTGCTGCAACCAGTGAAATATGGGGGAAAAAGAGGACTATGAGTCTTAGGGATGTTGCCTGAATCCATAAGCTGGAGGACAACCAGAAGAAATGGTTCCATCTTACAAGGGACTGCCAGAGTGGAGGAGTGCTGCCTGTTGGAGCTGCACCTATGCCTACCTACCTACCATCCTATAATGAGAACGCCTCTGGTGCCTCAAGGGGAAATCAGCATGCCCACTTAGTGAAGTGAGACATTGCTCCTTTTCCCTCTTTTTCTTCCTTACCTATAAGGAGGAGAGCTGAGAAAGGAAAAAAGGGAGCAAAGAGCAGACTCCATGATTCCTCTTCCTTTTCCTGAGTTAGACACAGAGATATTTTAGCTGAACAGGGAGGGGGAAGAGAAGAATCTGCTTTAGGTTTGAGATTGAAATTGTAAAATCAATAGCACTACTTAAAATATCTAAATGACTTCACTGTAAGTCAGAAAGGAGCAGAGAAGTTATTGCATCCTTAAGGAGACCTCTTCTTTTTGGTGGGACTTGATAAAGCACAGTTAGGGGCCATTAACTGGAAAAAATAAAAGTGTTATGTTAGGTGGAGAATATACTGTAATATACCCATTACATATGGATGATATGACACTATAGATATTCAAAAGTACCCACATGGTTTAGGATATCCTAAGTGCAATTTTGGTAATAGAGAAAATAAGCAATAAAAAGGGCAGGAGAGATGCACTGAACAATTTTGTGATGAGACAAATGGTAATTCAGTTTAACACCCAGCCTCTGCACTGCACGCACACGGAGTGTCTCTTTTTTATGTCTGAACACATGGATTAGCACTTCTTTTCATAGAATTCATTTAGTTTTCTTGAGAATGCTAATATATAGAGGGGATTTTGAGGCTGTACCTAAAGAAACATGTTCTCTGTCCATCTTAGCTAATAGTAAACGACACATTTTCCTAGTCCTATACTTGCTCTGTCACACGACACAGTTAATTTCTTTTGACTTGACTTCTATTTTGTTTTTTTTATAAAATAGTTTCACTTACCTTTTCTCCATGTTTGCATTAGACCCATGTGTGAATAAACTTTGAGAAAAATAAAAGCCACATATGTAATAGCTAAAACTAGTGCCTCGGACAGATTCGTGTACAGATAGGTGCTTGGGTAGGAAATGAATGGTGATGAGAAGACCCCATCAATGAGCTCAGAGAAAGCTCAGGATCCTGGACAAAGATTATTCTTATTGTTAATGACACTTGTCTTTGAGATGTAATGCATTTAGTTAAGAACACATCCTTCCCAGGATGTGAGTCTGGGATTGGGATTTTGGTTGGAAGTTGTTGTGACTCCATACACTTGGCTTCTGTGACAGGAGGAAGATTATTGAACATATTCCTTGAATATACAGACGCCTTTGGAATACCTGAAACCATGACTATTCAGGAACGTGTTAATGCAACACATATTTGTCGTGCACTGTATGTGAAACATTATGTTGGGTAGGTTACCGTCAAGTGAAAGACTTATTTTCTGCTTCAAACAATTATGTAAAGGACATGGCACACACAAGCATTCAGAGACAAATTAACATTTCCTCTACCGAAGTATATGAATTTCTAGTACTAAGGGTTGGTTGGGAAAGACAAAACCAAATAAAAATTGGATGGTCTGTGGAAGCACATTTTGAGATATACTGAGTGAAGTCATCGGACATTGTGTAGTCAATGGCAAAGTAAGCATCATAGACAGTAAGAGGAAGAAGAAAGAAAGAAATGGTTCAGGCCAGGAGAGGTCGGGGAGGGCTTTGTACAATAGTGTGACTTAAACTCATTTTTGAAAGAGGGAAGATGTTGGAAAGGAAGGAAGGAAGAAGGCATTTCAGATAGTCCAGTAGACACAAGCAAGTCTCAGAATCAAACTAAGCTCCAGATGAAGAGAGAGGAGCTTTGTATGAGCTGAGTTTCGTGGTGAAGGAGTCCAAGATAGGGGCTGGACATGTAATGAAGGATAAACAGACAGTACAGCAGAGCAGTACGAATGCCAGAATGCAAGCATCTGGAGTGACTAAGAAGGACATTTTAAGTTATTTTGATTAAAGTTCTTCCTGAATGATTTGAACGTTCTTTCTTATTTGGAAATCTGGTGTTCTTTCAGATGTTAATATGTACTTCATGAAAAACTGTATAATGACCACACAAAAAACTCCCACTACTGGGTATTTACCCCAAAGATAGAGATATAGTGAAAAGAAGGGGCACATGCACCCCAGTGTTCATAGCAACAATGTCTATAATAGTCAAACCATGGGAAAAGCCCAGATGTCCTTCAACAGATGAATGGATGAGGAAGATGTGATTCATATATATGATGGAATATTACTCAGTCATCAGAAAGGATGCATACCCACTATTTGCATCAACATGGATGGAACTGGAGAGAATTTTGCTAAGTGAAATAAGCAGAGAAAGACAATTATCTTGTGTTTTCACTCATATGTGGAATATAAGGAATAGTGCAGAGGACCATAGGGAAAAGGAGGGAAAACTGAATGGGAAGAAATCAGAAAGGGAGACAAACCATGAGAAATTCTGGACTCCAGGAAACAAACTGAGGGTCACAGAGGGGAAGGAGGTGGAGGGATGGGATAATCAGGTGATGGGCATTAAGGAGGGCACATGTGGTGATGAGCACTGGGTGTTATATGCAATTAATGAGTCATTGAACTCTACATCAAAAACTAATGATTGGGGCACCTGGGTGGCTCAGTGGGTTGAGCCTCTGCCTTCGGCTCAGGTCATGATCTCAGGGTCTTGGGATCGAGCCCTGCATCAGGCTCTTTGTTTGGCAGGAAGCCTGCTTCCCCCTTTCTCTCTGCCTGTCTCTCTGCCTACTTATGATCTCTCTCTTTCTGTCAAATAAATAAATAAATAAAAATAAAAATATTTTAAAAAACCTAATAATGTACTTACTACATGTTGGCTAACTGAACACAGAAACGAAAAACCAAAAAACCCCTCCAATTCTACTTCTCTGTTTTTCCTGTGGAAACAATTGTGATTTTATGAAATTTAAATGGGAAAATGCTCTACCAGGTATTTTCCCACTCTTCTCTTGGATGAGGGGAAGAAGAATGAGAAGTATCCTTCTTGGAGTGACCATGTTTCTTTATGAAATAATAGAAATATTAGAAAAACAAGACTGTCATTTTACTTTCTAATATCATTTCAATAAAAGTTATAGTAAGTGCAATATGCTGATCTTGGAGAACACATACCAAGCTGAAAATTGGTCTTTAATGAGAGAACAACATTTAATTCTTTAATTTTAATTGATAATTATTTGAATTATAGCAAACTATTAATATTTAAATTATTTTGTAAGCTTTTCATTACTAGATTACTAGGTTTTTTTCATGTTTATTAGCCTTTGCTTTTTTAAAAAATTTATTTCATATTTTCAGTGTTCCAAGATTTTTTTTTTTCTTAAAGATTTTATTTATTTATTTGACAGACAGAGATCACAAGTAGGTAGAGAGGCAGGCAGAGAGAGGAGGAAGCAGGCTCCCTGCTGAGCAGAGAACCCAATGCCTGGCTCGATCCCAGGATCCTGGGATCATGACCTGAGCCAAAGGCAGAAGCTTTAACCCACTGAGCCACCCAGGCGCCCCTCAAGATTAATTTTTTATGCACCACACCCAGCGCTCCATGCAATAGCTTTTTCTTTTTAAAAAAATAAATGTTTTATTTAGAACAGTTTTCATAGAAAGATTGTGAGGATAATACAGAAATTTCCCAAATATCCCACATCCAATTTCCTCTATTATGAACATCTTAAAATTAGTATAGTACCTTTATCACAATTAGTGAACCAATATTGATACATTTTTATTAGTTAAAGTCCATAGTTTATTCAGATTTCCTCCGTGTTTACCTAATGTCTTTTTCTGTTCCAGGATCCCATGTAAGATAACACAGTACACTTAGTTTTTCAGACTTTCATTGGTTTTGATAACTTTGATAATTTGGGGGAGTATTGCATAGATAAAGAATTTCTCTCTGTTGGGATTTGTTCGGTGTTTTTCTCATGATTATACTGGAGTTATGTGTTTTGGAGAGGAAGACACAGATGGAAAGCGCCATTTTCATCATATTATATAAAGGTACCCACTACGGACCTGACTTTTCACAGATGAAGCTGAACTTGATAGCCTGGCTGAAGTAGTGCTTGCCAGGTTTCTCCACTGTACACTCAACCTCGTTCCCTACCTCTCCTGCTGTACTCTTTGGAGGGAAATCACTCTGTGCAGCCCACGCTTAAGGAAGGGCAGTTAGCTCTAACTGTACTTCCCAGGAGTTCCTTTCCCTCTCTGCCTGGCAGATCCTGGAGGATCTTTACTGGTTCTTCACTGTGAGAACCTGTTGGGGTTCCTAGAAGTAAAACTCATGGGAGTATGAAGATCCCCCTAAACCAGCAGCTCCTTGGACTTGCACACTGTCATGCTAGTCTACATTTAGCCACCAGCAGTTTATCAAAATTATCATTTAAGTGTCCTACCCATTTATGGCTCCAAAGACTTGAGTTCTAGGTAAGCAGAGCTCTGCGATCTCTCTGAATCCATCTCTTTCCCTGGGCTTCAGGGTGACAGTTTGCCCTACACCTCAGTTCTTTGATAGACAACCCCCTCCCAAAACTCAGGGATTTTAGTTTTGTCCAGCTTTTACCTGTTTCAAGGATGGAAGTGACAACTTCCACGCTTGTACATCTTGGAGCAGAAACGAGAAATCCAAATGATCATATTTTAATGGTTATCTCATTTGGCATTTTGGATTAAAATAAATTGTTAATTCCTATGATCTAATTGCAACCACAGTACAGTTCAATAAATGGGTCAAGGAAACAGTGTTGGTTTTTGGAAATCTCTTCTATTTCTATAATTCTGATTCTATGACTTTATTAACTTTCAGATGACATCAATCAAATACTTCTTAATTTTAAAAATTATTAACATTTTAGGTAATTTGGATTTTGTGGAAAGGTACCTCCATTCTTATTTTCTAGCTTGTTAATAACAATTAGTCCTCTAAGTACATAGTACTAGTTCAGTAATCTAGAGACATCAAAAATAACTTTATTTATTACTTATGGAATAACATGTTAAATATTGTTAACATATAAAATATTTCCTAACTTTCAAATATTATTTTTATCTTTCATTAAGTCTCTTGATTAAGGTTTATAACTTGAATATTTAATCCATTTAAAAAATGATTAAGCCTGGTTTGCTCTATTGCATAGTGCTATTGTAATTATTTTCTTTAAGTGGTATTTTACGCATTTAGAAATGAGACTTAAAAGAATTTTTTATGAAATGGAGAAATGTTTCTGACAATATGTAGCATAAAACATATCAATTAAAAATCTAAATTAAAAGTAAATCTGAAGTATACAGTATGATCTTGGAATCCAAAATGCATAGAAAACTGACCAGGAAAATATGTCAAATGTCGAGAGTGTTGTGTTGTTTCCAGGAAGCAGGCTCATGTAAGTTATAACTATTTCTTTGGTTTCTTTATATGTAAAAAAAGTAATCCAAAGCAAAATTAATATATTTTAATCATAAGACTTGAGGAAAACATAAGGCAATTGCAACACAAAAACATATGGATTAGCTTGGATAAATTATTTAAACTCGATGTTTCCATTTTCTCCTCTGGAAAAGAGGGATTATAACCACATGCCCACCTCATTGAGTAATTATGAAGATTAAAATGAGTTATTATAAGTCAAGTCTTTAGCTAAGAGCCTGGCCTAGAGTAAGAAATAGAGAGATGTTAAAAATTAATTAATGAATTAAAATTATCTTTGCTTCAGGTGATTTCAATGACCATTTTAGAATCACATATGGTTAAACCTGAAAGGCGCTTGAAAAGCTATCTAGTTCAGAGAGCATAAGTAACTTGTGGGCTAAATTTGACTTTCAGAGGTTTGGTTAAGACACTGTTTTAAAATTATTTCCAATTCAAGTGCTTGTTTTTTTGTTTTTGTTTTTTTTTTTCCTAAAGGGGGAGAGAAAGGAGGAGCAGGCAGAGGGAGAGAGAGAATCTTAAGCAGGCTCCACACCCATCATGGAGCCTGAGGCAGGGTTGGATCCCAGGATCCTGGGATCCTCACCTGAGCTAAAATCTAGAGTTAGACACCTAACCAGCTGGGCCACCCAGGTACTCCAATTCAGGTGCCTTTTGAGAGGGCCTAAGATCCAGTCCTGTTAATCCCCACCACAGCCTGTTGCCTTCTCTTATCATTTCGCTTCTACATTTGCTTTACCTGCCCAGCTCCTGAGAAACTTTTGAATTTGTGGCCCTTAATCTAGCCCACTCCTCTCATTTGATAGAGTGGCTAGTGAGTTCCAGAGGGATTTTATAAAAAGCCCGAACTTGTGACCAAACTGGAAATAAGATCTAGGACTTCTGATTCCTAGGCTGGCCTTATCCCCCACAGCTTCTGCTTCAGTTGGAGTTGCTTAGATCAAGTCCCTCTTTAATGACAGTTGACTGAAGGGCTTCAGATGGACCCATCATCTTATAATACATGTCAGTGGGGAGGGTAAATTCTTAAGGATAAAATTACCTTCACAATTAAAAAACAAAAACAAAAACAAAACAACCAAAAAGCTAAACAAAGCCAAACGAACAGACTTAATGTATGTGGCAATGTCCTCCTCCCCTTTTAAAAACTTTATAGATGGGTCAACCTAGGAAACCATCAAGAAGCTTTTTTTTTTTTTAAATTAACTTGGCATGTCCTCTAAACTAAAACAGCAATTTGAGCACGTCGTTTGAAAATCTGCTCACAAAGTTTTCAATTCAAGCCTGTTCCTATGCTGTCTTTAAAAGAGGAAGTAAAAGAAACAAACTCATAAATACAGAAAACATACCGGTGGTGGTTGCCAGAGGGGAGGGAGTGGAGTAGGGGTGAAATTGGTAAGGGGGGTTAAGAGGTACAGACTTCCAGTTATAAAATAAATAAGATGAAAATTCAGCATGGGGAATAAAGTCAATAATATTGTAGTAAGTTTGTAGGGTGAGAGATGGTAATTATACTTAAGTGCGGTAAGCATTTGGTAAGGTATATAATTGTTGAATCATTTTATTGTACACCTGAAACCAATATAAAATTGTTTGTCAACTGTACTTCAGTTAAGAAATATAAAGTTCTGGGGTGCCTGCGTGGCTCAGTCATTAAGCGTCTGCCATCAGCTCAGGTCATGATCCCAGGGTCCTGGGCATCGATCGGGCTCTCTGCTCAGCGGGGAGTCTGCTTCCTTTCCTCTCTCTCTGCTTGCCTCTCTGCCTACTTGTGATCTCTCTCTGTCAAATAAATAAAATCTTAAAAAAATATATATATATAAGTATGTATATATATATAAAGTTTTGTTTGTACTTTAAAGAAAAAAGAGAGTAAGCTAAAATTACTTGTGTGGAACTAGAACATCATAATTGGAAACTTTTGGTCACAAGCATGGTAATAACAATGAAATCATTTCTACAAAATATAAGTGGAAGAAAAATGATATCCTTGATTCTGAATCCTCTTTATTTGGTGAACTGGATGCAATGAAGCATATACAAGCAGAGAAGTTGGAGAAGTTGAGGTTTATGTAAGATGAGATGAGGGTTTTAACAGTGATTTGGACTTTTGCATAAGATTTCATTATCTTCAAGGTGCCAGGGAGGCTCAGTTGGTTAAACATCTGCCTTCAGCTCAGGTCATGATCCCAGAGTCCTGGGATCAAGCCCTGCATCAGGCTCTCTGATCATTGGGGAGTCTGTTTCTTCCTCTGCCTGCTGCTCCCCCTGCTTATGCTCTTTCTCTCTGCCAAATAAATAAATAAAATCCTAAAAAAAAAAAAGATTTCACTATCTTCTGTCACATTTCCTTCACAAATGGGGAAAGAAAACAAGACTGTGTAGGTGCCTGAACCTGACTCACTGTTGGCTCCGGCTCCGTGGGAGGTTTTAATTAGGAACTCTTCTTTCCATAAGAAAGAGAAAATGAGAAAAAGGTGTCAGTCTCATCCATTGATAGTCATAGGAATTAGGCACATTTCCTATGAAATGTTTGTTTACTCTCAAGGGACACAAATAGAATATGCTGTTTAAAAATTCTGTCTTGTGGCAAAAACATGGAAAGACTTCAAGTTTCAGTGATTTGCAGTTTGTCATGTCCATAAGAATTGTCTGGGGTTCTTAGGGTAGGGTTAGGGCTACTGCTCCCTAGTCAGAATCAGTGGGGGTGGGGCCTGGGAACTCCCCTGCCCTTACCCGCCCCCCGGGGATGTGATTCAGGGGATCTACGGGCCTTATTCTGAGAAGTGATGATAATGCATCTTCTTTCCTATAAGAATTTTAGATAATTTTATTTTCTTCTTTCCTTTTTCCTTCCCTCTCTTCCTCCTCTTCTCCTTCCCTCTTTCTCTCTCTCTGTGTATATCTCTCTCTTTTGCTATGTTCAACTTTATTTTAGGAGCAGACACTAATACAGAGATGGAAACTTGAAGATCTGATAGTTGCCCTCAAGGTATTCACAACTTATTTGTCAGACGTAATGCCATTCATAGGTGACGTAGGAAAGCATAGACTGAAGGGTAAGGGGAGAATAGGAAGGTGCTTGAGAGAGAAAGGAAGCCATATAGCCCTTGATGGAAGGGCTGAGGTGTGACAAGTAAGCGGAAGACCTTGCATCATCAGATTGGGGGGCAGAGATACTAGGCTCACTTCTGTTTTTCCACAACATAACTACGATTTAGGGCAAGTCATTTTATAACTCTGAGTCTCAGCTGTCTCATCTTTCAAAGAAATAAAGAGTGTATATGTACATATGTAAATGATCAGTAAGCTCCCAGGAAGAAGATTTGAAGAAGATTATTCTGACATTGGTAGAGAGAAGATAATGCAAGGGATAGAAAAATAGAGTTAGGTAGGTCAGCTAGGGTATAGTAATCTAGGCAAAAGGTGAGGAGAGTTTAGTGTTGCATGGGGACAGTAAGAAGGACAACAGTACAGATGTGAGAGAAATTTATAAGGACAACCACAGGAGAAACTGGTTTATGATTGGGTCTGATCAATAGAGAGGAATGGATGGAAGGTGAGTTTAGGACCCAGTAGAAGATGAACATCCCAAAGTCAGAAATGGAAGATCAGAAGAATATGGGTTTGGGGAAAGGTCTTATTTTAGACTTGCTGAGTTTGAGGTTATGTTAGGATTTTAAAAAATATTTTTATTTATTTATTTGTCGGGGGAGAGAGAAAGAGAGAGGGGGATTCCCCATTGATCTGGGAGATTGACAGGGGACTCAATCCCAAAACTCTGAGATTGTGACCTGAGCTGAAGGCAGACACTTAACTGAGTGAGCCACCCAGGTGTTCCCATGTCAGGATTTTAAGAAGGAAATGTTTGTTAGACTAGCTCAGGTGAGAAGAAGGAAAAAACATTATTGACCTGGGAGCCAGGAACAGGAAGGTGATAGTTGAAGGCAATCAAATAGGTTAGTCCTTCAAGGGAGGTAATTTTACAAAAGATATCAAAGATTCAAAGATTTAGTCTTAAGAAATGCCAGAGATCAATAACAGTTACTTACGCATGACTGTACAAGATATGGCAATGCCATCCGTTTTGTTTGAACCTCATAAGAGCTGGGTGATGTCGATGTAGGAGGCTTTTACCTACTATATGAATGTGAGAATCAATTTGTTATACGTCATTTTACTACAGATTAGCAGAGATGGGATTCACAACCTAGGTTTCATACCTCCAAATTCAGAATTCTTAATACCATGAAGCCAAAAGAGAAGAGACCAGCCAGGCAATCCTAAGGTATTCTGTCAATTATTCTATTCGAGCCTAGATGATATATGAGTGTAGAAATAGGCTTTGTCCCAAACATGTGAAAACTGCTAAAAAGTCTGATTTTACCTAAGAAGGTTATTTTGGAAAGATGTTTATTTCTGGAGAGAAAAATGTGATCACCATAGTTGGTTGAATCTGGTGAAATCCTGGGTACTGTAACAGTTTCTTTGCTTGATTATGTCAAACATGACCAAAGGAAAAAAAAAAAAAGAAAAAAGAAAGAAAAAGAAACCACAAAAAATACACACACACACACACACACACACACACACACACACAGGAAGAGGAAAAAAAAAGAAAAAAGAAAGAAAAAAAAAACACCAAAAAAAATCCACACACACACACACACACACACACACACACACAGGAAGAGGAATTTATTTATTGGCTCATGTAAATAAACCATGGCCATGGCCAGGGTGGAGAAGGAAATGAAAATGAATATACTATTGTGAACCTTTCTTTCCGTCTGCTTCTTTTCTCCTTTCTTCTTTCTCAACACTTGGGTGTGATGAGAATACCACGCCTGGCACCTTCCATGCTTATATTCTCATAGCTTGGGTAACAGAGAGAAAGATGGTTTCTCTCTCCCAGGACTGGCTGAGAATATGACTGTGGTATGCAGGTTTGGGATCTCTTTGGAAGGTGGTTGTTTTCTTATAGACAATTAGATACCATTGGTAGAAGCTGGCAGGTGGATGGTGGAGGACAATAAAGGCAATAGGTGAGCCTTTCCTCAGGCATGGCCAACATCTGTATAAGCATTTAACCACAATTAACCATATCTCTGCATTAGTAGAGAGACTAACGTAGAATAATGATGCTCTCTATTCTGTTTTAAAGGTGGTTAGCTATTTTTTACCCTACCTCATGCTTCACTGTTTACACACACACACACACTCACACACACACACATTTAAAGTACCTCTTCATAGTCAGTATTTTAAAAGATATTTTATTTATTTATTTGACAGAGGTGGGGGGAGAACAAGCAGCGGGGAGCAACAGAGGGAGAGGTAGAAGCAGACTCCTTGATGTGCAGGGAACATGATGCGGGGCTCAATCCCAGACCCCTAGGATGATGACCTGAGCCAAAGGCAGGTGCTTAACTGACTGAGCCCCCCCAGGGCCCCCACAGTCAGTATTTTTAAAATCATCATTAATTTGAATAAAACTATGTTATTTAATTTTAATGGCAAATGCAAGTCTTTTGGTCTTTACCTTTTCTATATTTTATTGAAAACAATAAAATGAGGACAAGTGAAATCATCCTTTGGTGATTGGCTTGAATGCATCCTATTTGCTACTATGCAACACCCAGCCTTCAGGTTTTCTCCTGGCAATGTGGTTCCAATTTAATCAGAGATAACCACTATAAAACCATTCTGTCCTGGATTCCATACACCTACTGCAATGACCAAGCAACAACAACCACCTGCGTTTTCACCCTGAGTATTTTGCTAAGAGCAAATATGTTATTATATCATAAGCTTGTTAATGACATAGAAAAATATTCACTGTAAGTGTTTCCTTAAGTAACAATCAATCTGATAATAAAATAGTGTTGTTTTGCTTCTTTTAGTTCATTTATTTTGGATTAAAACATCACTTTGGAGAGTTTTCTTTTCTCTTGATTTTCTTCTATCATGCTATATTGTGTTGTTGTATTACATTGGGAAGTACGTAAATTTTAGGATCCGATGGTCAGAGGTTTAAATCTTGGGTTGTTCTCCATTCAACAGAGATGTGCTTAGTACATCTGATCACGGTCCAGACATTCTACTAAGTGTAGAGGATGCAAAATAAAATAACACAAACTGTTCAATCTTAGGGAGCTCATAGTCTCATGGTAAGGGAGAGAGGGTGGTGCAGAGTGAATGCTGGGGGTGCAAAAGAGGGACAGCACATATCCCATTGGAGGGAAGAAGGGGAGAGTCTCTCTTGAGAGGTGTTGCTGAATGTGGGTTGTGTCTGTTGAGAAAGAAGAGTGAACAATGGAGGAAAGTGTATTCCAGGCATAAGGATGACAGAAGAGAAAGTCAGAGGAGCTAAAAGACATGACATGTTTTAATAAAAATGTTTTGCTGTGTCTGGAAAATTTGGCACATAGCTGAAATTTATAAATATCAGTGAAATAAACAATTAGTGCATGGCAATGAGCACTATGGGAAACAAAGCCAGGGGACAAAATAAGAGCCGCATCACAAAGGGCTTTATGTATTTGACCTTTATCCTGAAAGCTGTGGGAAGCAATTGTTTATTATTATTTTATGCAAAGAAATGACATGAGCTCTGAGGAATGGATAGAAATGGTCTACTTTTGGGACATGGATACCAGTTGAGAGGCTATTGCAATCCAGATGAGAATCTGTGGGAATTTGAGTTAAAGCTAAAGGAGTGGGGACAGAGAGGAGACAGGCTTGAAACATACAAAGAAAGAATTGATAAAGCTTCTTGAATTATAGAGTATAGGGGGCAGTGATAAAAGAAAGCTCTGGAGGAATCAGGACTGTTCCCAGATTTCAAGCACAGGTTCAATAGGTATAATGACAATGGTGAGCCTAGCTTTGGGCATTCTGAATTCAAGTATAGAGGGTATATCCAAGCAGAAATGTTCCAAACATAACTGGATATCCAATCTGGATTGCTGGAGTGAAGTCTGAGCTGAGGCTATATCCTTGAGAGTTTATTAGTCTTCAGTAAGCTATTGAAGATGTAGATGAGATCATCCACGGAGAAGGAGGTAGACTAAGCTGAGAGCCCCTTGGGACCTGGAGCTCTTAAGGAAAGAGGGGCTCAAGCTGAACATGGAGATGGAGTAGCCTGATATACAAGAGAAAAATCTAGGAGAGGGGGCATTACTTATGTCAACAGGAAAACATTTTTATGATTATGTGCCTTGAGCAAATTTGCAGTCTCTCTGTGACTTTTTTACTTTGTCGGTGAAAATGGAATAATGATATCTGTTGCATTGTATGTTATGAGGTTTGTAATGACAATAAATGCATTCACTTGACATGATACCTGTGACACAAAATTCATCAGTTTTTGTTTGTTTGTTTGTTTCCAGTATTGATCAGGTCACTAATAAAATTGCTTATGATAAGATCTTCCACTTAATGGGATTTATTATTTTGTTCAATAATCCGGTCATATTTCTTTCCTAATAACTGAATCTCCAAAATTCAATAATGAACTCCAGTTAGGAGCTCTGATATCAAAGCAAGCAGTGTCTGTTGAAGAATATTTCTAGAAGTTTATTTTCTTCCTTCCAGTAATATTGTGGTTAGTCTTATTTAAAAACACCTGCACTGGGGAGCCTGGGTGGCTCTGTTGGTTAAGTGTCTGCCTTCGGCTCAGTTCATGATCTCGGGGTCCTGGGATTGAGTCCAGCCTTGGGCTTCCTGCTTGCAAGCTGGAAGCTTGCTTCTCCCTCTGGCCCTCACTCCACTTGTGCTCTCGCTCTCTCTCTCAGATAAATAAATACAATCTTTAAAAAAAAGGCGCAACCCACCTGCATTTCTTACTTGAATATGCAATCAATATCAAGTAAACTTCCTTTACAAAATTACATTGGTCATCCCAAATAGTATGGTATATACTTGAAAAAAATAAGACTTGTAAGGTTTCGAGCATTATTCTTCACATCTGCTTCTGCGGGCTTTGTGTGCCTTACAATTTAGTTGCTTTTATTAAAGCAACCTAATTTAGGGAAAATTGAGAAGAAATGGAAAGGCAACATTTTCTTGCCTTTGAAATCTTATTTGTTTGTTCTCTTTGAAGCTGAACTGAAAAATTAGCTAGATGCTTTTGGGGAGAACACAGACAAATTCAACCTCTGGCTTTATGTAGAAATTTCAAACATTTCCTTTTCATGTAACACAAAGTACCCCCCTCATTTGGTCATGCTTGGTGTCTGGTTTTCAGAGCAATTTCTAAGGCCTGTTTGGAGGAAGCAAAGCATATTTCTAGCAAGTGGTAGAAAAGACCGAGAAAACACACTGGATAAAGATCAGGTGAATTTTTTTTAATGCACTTGCTTCTTTTTTAGTACCCTTTCCATTTATTCAGTAGCAACTTGGAGAAGGTTCTACTTATAAGTAATTGTGTCAAAGGTCTTAAAAGAACAATGTGTTTCATGCCTACCTTACTAGAATTACCTCGTTTCCTGTTTATAAAACAAACGGATAAACATAATGAGGAAGATGTAGCTCATAACCAGAAGCTTGAGTGTATTCTCGGCCTTGCCATACCTTTGTTCAAGTTGGATTAGATGATCTCCAAGTTTCCCTTCTGTTTTAAGATTGTATAACTTGCAGTCATTTTATTCCTATACCCTCGATCCAGTATCTTAAAATCTGTCTACCTATGGTAGGCTAAATAATGGAGTCCCCTCCGCCCCCTCCCGCCCCCAGCCCCAGCAAAGGTGTCTATGTCCCAATTCCTAGAACCTGTGAATATGTAACTTTAATGGAAAAAGGACTTTGAGAATATGATTGAGTTAGAGTTCTGGAGATGGCAAGATTATCCTGGATTTTTGGTTGGGCCCAATGTCATCACAAGGGTCCTTATAAGAGGGAGGCACAAAGATCAGAGTCAAGAAGGGGATGTGGCAATGGAAGCCAAGGCTGTTCTAGTACACCTTGAAATGGAGGAAGGAACTAAGAGCCAAGGAATGCAGGTGGCCTCTAGAAGCTGGGTAAAGGAAGCTAAGGGATTTTTCCCTAGAGGCTTAGTGAGGAGCACAACCCTGTTGATCCCATGATTTATTCCCAGTCTCATTTGGGACTTCTGACTTT
The DNA here is from genome assembly GCA_003697995.1 of Taxidea taxus jeffersonii. Classification (NCBI taxonomy): domain Eukaryota; kingdom Metazoa; phylum Chordata; class Mammalia; order Carnivora; family Mustelidae; genus Taxidea; species Taxidea taxus. Next base: position 297,815 of record ML103420.1, read on the forward strand.
CAGAATAGTAAAACTATTTTTGTTGTTTTAAGCTACTCAGTGTGTTTATGAGAATTTGGTGCAGCAGCCCTAGGAAAGTAATACACTATGTATCTAAAATCCATATATATACATATATATACATATATATGTATGTATATATATATCTCCTAAAGTTTCATTTATGTCCTGTATTTGTCCCTCCAATTTCTTGTTCTCTACTAGATGAGATGGGATATAGATACATTCAAACAGAGTCAGTATTTGACCAATAGGACCATATAAAGACTTGAGTTCGATGAATTACTCAGGTCAAATACTAGGACCATCATTTGCTAGTTGTCTGACTTTAGACTTGTCACGTACTTCTTTGTGCCTCAGCTTCTTCCTCTGAAGAGTTAGGATAATGAGCATACCTATGTTCCTTGTGGAATTGAAGGACTCAATGCTCATAAAATACACATATCAGCTTCGTGTGGCAGCTTCCAAGCTTCCCATAGAGGGCTTCCCAGCAGTTTTTTCTCCTGTGTGCAGTATTTAGAATCTGGAGAAGAGCATGTTTAAGGGAGGCTGGAATCATGACAAGCAGAATAGTCAGGGGGACATGAGTTATACCTAGAAACCCAAGGAGGAGGTAGGAATGAGGATTTGCTTGAGGTTAGGCCCAATTTTCTTGACTTCTGAGTTTTCCCTGCCTTTGTTGCACTTGGTTCTCAGTCTATTCTGGGAATTCCACATAGACTAAAATCCCTTCCCTTCATCACCCTGATATTTATGGAACCATCAAGCTGAGGGGAGATGCAGGTATTTCAACCTCTAAAGTAGGTTCTGATCACATCCAAACCCACAAAGATGGACTGACATCACTTAGCTGATTATTCAGGCATTTTCTTGGATGGAGATAATTGAGGAAGAGTTTAATCTTTCCTTGTTTGGTTTTTATCCATGATATGTATATATTTGGTAGAATGGGAGGAAAAGGACACCTGTATCTTTAAGAAAGACCGCTGGGTTTTTGCAAAGTAAAAAGATGAAAGGCATGAGGAAAATGGTCAAGGCAGGGCTATCTAACCACTTACTATTCTGGAACACTTTAGTTTCTTTTCTTCTCATCTTGTAACTTGAATTTTTCATAGGATGTGGGGGGAAGTATGTTTTTTTCAATGTTTCCATTTGTGGGATGTTCCTAATTCATTCGCTCCCTGGCTTTTTACTATTGTAAGCGTATCACTTGGGGATTGGACGCTTCAGAATATGATGACTTGGGCACTCACCTTGATGTTAGTGTTATCTGAAGAGGTGTCAGTGTTAATCTGAATTGTTCTTTGCAGAATAGCAAATGCCAATAAATCATATTTGTGACGATGTCTATAGAAACCCAAATATCTCTATTAGAGGAGATGCTTTTATTTGCTGGTAGGAAGGTTGTTTCCAGTAGAGGCCAGTTCCTTTTCTCCCATCTGTGTGACTGGGAAATGACGAGGACTGCTATGTTTCTGAAGTATTATAATTTCCAGTGTGCCCTCAGAAGCATTTTACATATGCTCCTACAGCACCTTTGTGGGCTAGATTATAGCTATTCCCATATTAGAGAAGAGAAAATCTAGTTTAGGAAAAGTAAACTGATTTCCCCAAGTTCATACAGCTAACCAAAGCATTGGCTCCAGATGTGTTTTCTTCCCATGTGTTGCTTCCCCAAAAAAGTTGATTCAAGTAAGTAAAATGGGAGTCTCAGTTTCTCCCAATATAAGATGTATGTATAGATTCTTTAGATGCAACGTCACAAACTCAGATCGAAAGGAGCATTGCAGGTAATGTTAATGCAAGAAATTGTCTAGATGTAAGGGAATAGTTATTACATGTGGCTTCTAGAGACATGTGCCCCTCAAGGGGGTAGTTGCCACCAAGCTTCAGTTACTGTTTTTGCACAAGAAGGCAACAGAACTAGTGTTATCAGATTCTGTTTTTTCAAGAACAGACAAAAATCCAGATTTTCAAGTGAAATTTCCTTGTGTTTGATTAGAGCTAAACTGGCAGAGTGATGGCCTTTTCTAAGGTCTCTATAGTAGCGGAGTGGGACACCTTCATTTTCATGAACTCAGAAGTGCTGTAAAATCAATATCGTTTCCATTTAACTCTTTGGAAAAATCTTTTTTTTTTTTTTTAAAGATTTATTTATTTATTTATTTGTTAGAGAGAGAGAGAGAGAGAGAGAGCGAGCACAGGCAGACAGAGAGGCAGGCAGAGGCAGAGGGAGAAGCAGGCTCCCTGCTGAGCAAGGAGCCCGATGTGGGACTCGATCCCAGGACGCTGGGATCATGACCTGAGCCGAAGGCAGCTGCTTAACCAACTGAGCCACCCAGGCGTCCCTGGAAAAATCTTTTTTATTTGTTTGTTTGGTATGGAGAATTCATTAGGTTCATTGACTTTTCAATTAATGTCTAGGCCAACTCAATAATTGATTTGGACAAATAGATAATTCCTAAAGTGATAATGGAAATTTATTTATTTACATGATCTTAGAGCATTACAAATACAGAAAACACACTATCCAGAAATCTTGCCTGCAAAGATTGTGCTCATACATTTCTTTCATGCTACCCAGGGGGCACCCAAATTTAGAAAAGGAAAGATTTTTATGGCATCTAATTTATAGGCTCCAGTTTGTTGTTTTCATTCTTATAATTGATGGCACATTCAGTCAGATGTAAATTGTAATTTTAGTCATTAAAGAGATTGATTGATTATTATTTATATGGTTATTATGCAGGGCTCAATCCCAGGACCCTGAGATCATGACCTGAGCCAAAGGCAGATGATTAACCAACTGAACCACCCAGGTGCCCCAAAGAGATTTATATTTTGATCACTGTGTAATTATAAGATTTAACTTTGCCATTCTAGCTTATGAGGTTGATGACATATGTGAATTTGGACTTGGTGCTCTGTGAAAAGGGGTGTGCAAATTGACCTCCAGCAGCCAAAGAAGCTGTGAGACAGAAGAAAAAGGCCCATAACTCCAACTTGATAAGAAATAGTTTATTAAGGGGACCTATGGACGGAGGTCTTGGGCTGCTGCAAGAGGAGTGGATCTCCATAACCCCTCTTCCCCGTAAGACCTGCTTGTGTAGCCTACAGCCTGAGAGCACTGTTGGGGAGCTACTGGGGGAACTGTTTGAGAACAGTTGTGTGTCATAGTCACAGCTTGGATCAAGGACAGTATGCCTCCAGGGTGTACTTAAGGGCCATTATGTGGTTAAACAAAAAGAAAGAATGTGAGGGTCAAGGGTTGGTCATCATGGCAGATTTGTCCAAGGTGAAGTCAGTCTGGTTTGCACAGTTGGTTGTAATGATAGGGGTGATAGTGTTGCTGCTGGTGTGTGTCAGTAGCATTTTATGGTAATAATGATAGTAAAAATCCAAAGGTGCCATTTACTGAGTGTGTTTATTATGCATCAGGTTTCATGCCAAGGGTTTTTCTATTCATTAAATCATTGAGTCCCCATAAATCCTCATGAAGGAGGTATTAATGTCCCTATATTACAGATCAGGAAACTGAAATTTAAAGAAATTAAGTAACTAGTCCACGATTATCCAGTTGTTAAGAGGCAGATTCAAATCAAGTTCTTATTAAATGTGTGGAAAAGAGGCCAGAAGCTATTTATTAAGCATCTACTATATACCAGGTCATATTTGGGGTTCTTAGTTCTAGTGAGCCAAACTAATTCCTGCTTTGTTGGGGTTATATTTTATTTGGGGGGAACTGAAAGTAAATCAATAAACAAACACGGTATAATGTCTAGAAGTACTAGGTATTCTAAAGGAAAGAATTGGGTATGAAGATAAAAGGCCCATTTTTTCATGAGATGATGAGGGAAGGTCTGTGTGAGGAGGTGACATCTGTCCAGAGATAGTAGAATGACAGAGAGATGAGCAGTGGTAATTTCTAGGGCTGTCTCTGTGACAGACCTCCATGGTATAATCCACCACTCAGTTCTGGAACAGTACAGCCCATTGGTTGGTTGTATTTAAGAGGGTTATGTAAAGCATCTTCTTATGGCAAGAGCAAGGACTTAGGAAGCAGACCCAGATTAAAATTTTGGTTCTGGTCCTTTTCCCCTAAGGTATTTGTGCACCTTAAGTTCATTCCAAGCTTTCCTTCCCTTAACTGTAAAATTTGAATTATAATCCTTATGTCATGATAAAGGAAAGTTGTGCATATCAGTTTCTAAGCACTACATGTAGATACACAAGGGTCATGCCATAACTAATGTTTTTATAATTATTTTTATAACCTGTGTCTTATGAAGGGACACAGAGAAGTTCCCTGGGGTACATCTCAGAATATGCATACAGCTATAGGGGTTTACAGAATAGCATGGAGAGGGAGACACACACACACACACAGATGTAAAATTCCCTGTCCTTTATAAAGGTCTACAGCCCTGCTTCCACGGGCATGCACCTGCTTTTTAAGATAGCAGTTCTGGAGCCAGGTTGGCCTATTGCCTGATAATCAAGAAGTCTGGGTCTGGTCCCAGTTTGCTTTCTGATATGCTGTATGGCTCTGAGCTCATCACTCCTCCTCTTTGTTTTCAGGTAGAGGAGAAAAGATCTCTTTACCTTCCCCATCTCAAAGGAATCTCTTTATCCTGAAAAAAAAAAATAAGTAAAATGCACCTCTTATGATGTTACTTCCTATTATATGTGGGAGCATAATTTAGTGAAGAGGCACACCTCTTTAAATCACAAACATTATCTCCCAGGCAATGACTTAGGTCTATAGCCATCTGTGTTTGGGCAACAACTTTATTCTGGGGAGGGAGTAATAAAACAAGAGGGTGATTCAGTGGTTCATCTTGGCTCAGTGGAAACATGTGGATTTTGGAAGGGTATACACCTGGGTTCCAGGTTTCTAAATTGCTTAATTTTTAACTCTGTCATCTTGTTTAGGACACTTATCCCCCTCGAGCTTAGGTTCTCCATCTGTGAATAAAGCAGTCACATGTCAGGTATTGTGGGGATGAAATGAATGTAAAGTTACCATAATTGTGTCTGCCATGGACATCTTAAAATGTGACTTTTCATTTTTTTACTATGTTCAGTTAGCCACTGTATAGTACATAATTAGTTTTTGAAGTAGTGTTCAATGATTCATTTGTTAACCATAATACCCAGTGCCCATCACAGCATATGCCTTCCTCAATACCCATCATCCTGTTACCCCTCTCTCCACCCCCCTCCCCTCTGAAACCCCTAGATTGTTTCTCAGGGTTCAAAGTCTCTCATGGTTCATGTGCCTTTCTGATTTCTCCTTTGGATTTCCCTCCCTTTCCCTATGTTCCTCCGTGCTATTGCTTATGTTCCACATATGAGTGAAACCATGATAATCGGCTTTCTCTGCTTAACTTACTTTGCTTAGCATAATACCCCCCAGTTCCATCCATGTTGATGCAAATGGTGAGTATTCATCATTTCTGATGGTGAAATAATATTCCATTGTGTGTATGTACCCCATCTTGGTCATCCATTCATCTGTTGAAGAGTATCTTGGCTCCTTCCACAGTTTGGTTATTGTGGACACTGCTGCTATGATCATTAGGGTGCATGTGCCGCTTCTTTTCACTACATCTGTATCTTTGAGGTAGTGTACAGTAGTGTAATTGCTGGGTCATAGAGTAGTTCTATTCTTAACATCTTGAGGAACTTCCATACTGTTTTCCAGAATGGCTGTACTAACTTGCACTGTCACCAACTGTATAAGAGGGTTCTCTTTCTCCATATCCTTGCCAACATTTGTGGTTTCCTGCTTTGTTAATTTTTGCTATTGTAACTGGTATAAGGTGGTATTTCATTGTGGTTTGATTTGATTTCCCTGATGGCTAGTGAGGTTGAGCATTTTTTCATGTGTCTGTTAGCCATTTTTGTCTTTTTTTTTTGAGGAGTGTCCATGTCTTCTGCCCATTTTTTGACCAGGTTATTAGTTTTTGAGTGTTGAGTTTGAGAAATTCTTTATAGATCTTGGATATCAGGCCTTTATCTAATAACATTTGAGAATATCTTCCCCCATTCTGTGGGCTGCCTCTTAGTTTTGTTGACTGTTTCCTTTGATGTGCAGAAGCTTTTTATCTTGACAAAGTCCCAAAAGTTCATTTTTGCTTTTGTTTCCCTTGCCTTTGGAGATGTGTCTTGAAAGAAGTTGCTGTGGCTGATGTTGAAGAGATTACTGCCTATGTTCTCCTCTAGGATTTTGATGGATTCCTGTCTCACATTTAGTTCTTTCATCCATTTTGAGTTTATCTTTGTGTATGGTGTAAGAGAATGATCCAGTTTCATTCTTCTGCCTGTGGCTGTCCAATTTTCCCACCACCACTTATGAAGAGACTGTCTTTTTTCCATCAGATATTTTTTCCTGATTTGTCAAAGATTAGTTGACCATAGAGTTGAGGGTCTGTTTCTGAAGTCTTTATTCTGCTCCACTGGTTTATGTGTCTGTTTTTGTGCCAATCCTGTGCTATCTTGGTGATCACAGCTTTGTAATATAGCTTAAAGTCAGACAACTTGATCCCCCAGCTTTGTTTTTCTCTTTCATCCTTCCTGTGGTCTTTAGGGGTCTTCTCTGGTTCCATACACATTTTAGGGTTTTTTGTTCTAGCTCTTTGAAAAATGTCAATGGTATTCTAACAGGGATGACATTGGAAGAGTAAATTGCTCTGGGGGAATTAGTCATTTTAGTAATGTTTCTTCTTCCAGTCCATGAGTATGGAATATTTTTCCATCTTTTTGTGTCTTCCTAAGTTTCTTTTATAAGTGTTTTATAGTTTCTAGAGTATAGATCCTTTACCTCTTTAGTTAGGCTTATTCCTAGGTGTCTTGTGATTTTTGTTGCTTTTGTGAATTAATGGATTCCTTAATTTCTCTTTCTATAGTTACATTGTTAGTGTATAGAAAAGCAACTGATTTCTGTGCACTGATTTTGTATTCCTGCCACATTACTGAATTGCTGTACTAATTCTAGTAATTTGGGGGTGTGAATTTCCATTTTATTTTTTACTTTTGTTTAAGAACTGGATTCCTGGAGGTGTCTGGAGGCCCCTATTTCAGGACACCTTTTCAAACCAGTGCCAGGCTGGACAGGCAAAGGGTCAAGTGGAAATAACCCATTGGATTTGCTCTAGCCTTAGGAGCTAGGTCTGCTCCAAGCTGATCCTCTGTCAGGGAGCAGTGCGGACTGATTCTTGGCCTGAATTCAGTGGCAGTTCCTGTGGGCATAGGGGCTCCAGAATTGTCCCAAGATGACGAGGTATGACCATTTCACAGTGCCACTTGTAGGACAGGTGCAGGCTGAGAACATACATTGGCTATTTGTTAATCTCTTTGTCTTGTTCCCAGCAATTTCCATCCCTTGCCAACACATCTACTTTTGCTGCAGGCTCTTGTGAGGCTTCAGGCTACTCCTAAGATTCATCTTTCTAATCAATGGAAAGGAAGAAATGGCCTACCTTTACTATTATCTAGGTCGGCTCTCTCAAAACAAGCAGGCTGCAAATCCCAGTGGCTTCTCAGCACTGTCTCAGTAGCATCCATCCTTCAGTACGCTATCCCCATGGTAACCCTAGGCAGGGAGAAGAAGGACAGCTAACCATTGAGCGGCTATTTTTAGATTTCTGGCCAGATGCTTTGACAAATCTGTTGAGGGAAAGAAAATGAAACAAATGTAGGAGAGGATTTTTTTTTCAAAGACAATATCACTTAAATTCATATTATAAAATTGGAAAAGACCTTGAGAAATCATTCAACCTACTGCCTCTAGGAAGATCTACTTCCAAATCAAACCAAAAAATTGTTCAATAAAATCTTCTTTAGAACATTTTACATAATAGCTTATTCTAATAGATAACCAAATTTTCTACCCTGATTTTATCCTGTGTTCAATTTCAGTTCTCAGACCAACAGAGTTGGGAATAAGACTGAATATGATTGCTCAGGTTGTGGGCTACACAACCCTGAGGGAATCATTTATTTAGACTATGCTAATAATGACACCCCTGAGGCTTCTGCAGTGCACATTCTGTGCAACTATCTACACTGGTCATATTTCACTTACTTTTTTTTTTTAATGTAAATTCCTCCCTTCTTCCTTTAAAACCTTCAGGAATTTCCCATTACTCTGAGGTTAAAGCCCATGGATCTTTAGAGTGGTTATAAAAGAACAACATGTTATCTATCCTGCATACCTGTCCAGATTCATTAGTACTACTGTAGTTCTCTTTCTCTGTGTTTTGGCAAAAGCCTTTCGACCAGAGTCTCAAACATGCCATCTCCCTCCATCTCAAGATCTTTGCACTTACCAATAATACTCCTCCCCATGCTTTCTTACCTAATTTCTCTAACTCCTTCCTGTCCTTTAAAGCAAAGCTCATTTATCAGAAAACACTTTTCAACCTCTGAAACAAGAAAAGCATACACCTTCAATAGCATCTCCTAACAACTTGTGCATTTCTTTCCCAGCACTTGACTGTTTGTGAATCTATATTTATTTATGTAACTTTAAAAAAAAACAGGGACGCCTGGGTGGCTCAGTTGGTTAAAAGGCTGCCTTCAGCTCAGGTCATGATCCCGGTGTCCTGGGATCGAGTCCCACATTAGGCTCCTTGCTCAGCAGGGAGCCTGCTTCTCCCTCTGCCTCTGCCTGCCTCTCTGTCTGGCTGTGCTCACTCTCTCTAAAAAACAAACAAACAAACAAACAAACAATGAGCTTCAGGTTGTAAGCAAATGATATTGTTTGATCACAATTATATATCTAGTACCTATCACCATGTATAGCAAATAAATGATTCTAGTAACTGAATGAATGACTAGCAGTTATTTTAAAGGGACATAATCCCAGTTTCTCTTTAAGTCAACCTGTCAATGTGATTTCACTAGCGCTCCTTAAAATGTAATGTGCATCCAAATTCCCCAGAGAACTTGTTAAAAATGCAGATTCTTATTCAGTAGATCTAGGGTGAAGCTTGTCATTCTGTATTTCTGACTCATATGTGACTAGCTCTAGAATCTGGTTGTAGACTGAAATCACCTTAGGAGCTTAAAAAAAAAAATCACAATTCTGAGATTTCACTCCCTGGTGATTCTGGTTTAATTGTTATGTACTTGGCCTGGTATGGGGAATATTTAAAACTCTCCAGCTTAAAACCCCAAAAAACAAAACCTTCCCGGTTTATTCTAATATCCAGGGGTCTTGGAGATCCACTGATTCAAGCAAAGCTCATCCTTAACAGGAGGTAAAGGGATATTTTTGTTGCCTTTTGTATTAAACAGCATCCAACATGGGTACCTGATAGGGGCCCATCTTGTTAACGTTTTTTTTTTTTTTTTTAAGATCTTATTTATTTATTTGATAGAGATCACAAGTAGGCAGAGAGGCAGGCAGAGAGAGGAGGAAGCAGGCTGTCCACAGAGCAGAAAGCCCGATGTGGGGCTCCATCCCACGACCCTGGGATCATGACCTGAGCCGAAGGCAGCGGCTTTAACCCACTGAGCCACCCAGGCGCCCCTTGTTACTGTTTTTTAAATGCATATCTCTTAGAGACACACAGCAAAGTGCTACCTAGCATTTGTTGTGTGAGCAGAGATAATGCCATAGGAGTTGGTTAACGTGGCAGCAGATTGGTCTGATCTTAAACTTTCCCACCTCTATTCATGGGGGAAATTTATGTCTTATCAACTATTTCAAAAGTAAGTGTAGTTATTGAAAGAAGTGGAACATTTTGGTGGAACCAAATGCAGTTATAGTGGCCTCGCAACCAGAGGAACAATGCATATTTACTCACATAATAGCATCAGAGAAAAGAGAACTAGAGTGCACTTCCAAAACCTACAGTTTTGTAGTGAGTTTGTTGATTCCCTACTTGCCTCTAACGATGAACCTGAAGATGAGCATAGGTTTGGGCATTTGGTTACTTTCTCTGAAGATCAATGCTTTTTTTTTTTTTTTAATTTAAGATTTTATTTATTTACTTGAGACACACACACACCCACAGAGAGAGAGAGAGAGAGAGAGAGAGAGAGAGAAAGAGCGCATGAGCAGAAAAGGCAGAGGGAGAGGGAGAAACAGACTCCCTGCTGAGCAGGAAGCCCAGTGCAACTCTCTTTCCCAGGACTCTGAGATCACAACCCGAGCTGAAGGCACACCCTTAACTGACTGAGCCACCCAGGTGCCCTGAACAAAGATCAATACTTTTTAATGTAGAGCATAGTAACAACCCCACTTTCTTGTCATTAATTACACTGATTTATTTTTGTTTGTGTTTTTAAGTTTGAAGCTTCCCCATTGTGGAGTGGAATCTTTCACACTGGATAGCTGAGCACAGTAGTACATGTCAAGCCCTACACTGGTTGTTTTCATAGTCTCGATTACTTAGCCTCCTCAGCAAACCTGATAGGTAGATCACATTTTATAGATGACAAAATTGAGGCTTACTAGTCCACTCTCTTCCCCCGAATACACAGATGGCCAGTGGCAGAGTCCCATTATATCTGACGCTCTCTCTACCCCGGTGTTAATTCATGGTGTCTAGGCCAAATTCAGCCTTCAAATATATTGGTCTGCATGGTCTCAATACATTTTTAATGAGGTGCTGCCACTTAGGAAACAGAATTTTCCATAAAAATCCAGATTTCAAGCTTATATTTAGAATAATTATGTCTTAAAAAAGTAAAGTAAAAAACTAAAATAAAGTCATCATATCTGACAGTATTGAGTAACATGCCTGCCAGCCTGAATCTTGCAGGAAGCTGACTAACATTTTTCTCTTCCAGCTGACTCTCTAACTCTCACCGATACCTCTTTTACTCCTGGCCTGGCCCCACGTTGATGACATTTGTTTGACCCCTCCAGGTCTCTGGGTTTTCAGCTTAGCCTCTGAACTCTATTGAGGGAAGAAATAAATTTTATTATCAAGAAAAAAAAATGACCTCTTCCTTGGTGAGATGGAGACCATTACATTGCCTTCTTTATGATTTAAGACCTTTTTAGGGCTCTGAGTATTTGCAGGTGATGGGCTGATTTCTATGACTATAGAGTGGTGAAGCTTAGTATCCTTTCTTCTGATTCTAGTATTTAGCTATCTGGAGTGGTTTCCAGTCAAAATGTGGACTTCAGAGGGGTTTCAAAGTTGTTGGTTGTGTTGCAACAACCATAGCTCCATGAGAACACACATATCCCTTGGACTCATATTACAGTCGTATTCCCTTTAGTCTCCTTCAAGGAAGACTGTGGTAAGGAAGAAGAGGCTTTTCCCTAATGTTGTCAGGGCCTATGTGGTCTAGCCTTAGCAGTGCTGGGCTGGTCATCCCAGGAACTTAGTCACTGATTTCTGATGTAGCAGGAAATGTAGAAAGCAAGATTCACACATAGAGAATCTTCTCCTTCGTTTTGAGAGTTGTTTGCCTCTGTTGCAGTGTACCTGTTCCGTTGTTTCCGTTCCATGCCTGGCTCTGACCCGCTGCACACTAGGGTGTTGGTTTCTCTGCACTCCCTCTGAGTCATTCAATCTTTGGAGTGCCTTCTCACTGCATGTCAGAGCCCCGTCACTCGACAGAGTGCAGGCACATATGCTGTGCTGCTGAAAGAAGATACGCATCTTCTTATTCCCAGAAGATGGTGGCCCAAGGACAAGGCGAAGGATTTTCAAATGGTTAAATGCTAACCTGACTGTTCTGTTTCACTTGGGTTTAAGAGGCCAGTCTGGTAACTGAACCCTGTCTGGGGAACATGAGAAAGATAATTCAGCCATTCCTTATTTTAGCACATGGCACGCCATGTGAGACATCATCGGTGTTAAGATATGCCGTTATTTGATATGCCACTGAGAACAGAAAAAACACTGTCAAGTAAATTATGTCCTTTAAATTATGTTGATTGTTCTCCCTTTCTCAAGTACAGATTTTCTAACATAAAAACATGTCTTAGGATTGACAAATATGGCACTTCAACTTTTACTGCATGCCTTTAATGTAGAAGACAAGTGTCTTCTATGTGTCAAAATGTTAATTGTCTTAATAAGATAGAAGAAGGTCAATGAAAATATTTACGATACCATGTTCTTCCTCCAGCAACCATCAACTGACCTGGAATTTGACCGTGTAGTCATTTACACCACTTGCCTTCGCGTGGTACGGACAACCTTTGAAAGATGTGAACTGGTTAGAAAGATCTTCCAAAACCATCGAGTAAAATTTGAAGAGAAAAACATAGCTCTGAATGGTGACTATGGAAAAGAGTTAGATGAGCGATGCCGACGTGTTTCGGAAGCCCCTTCCCTCCCTGTGGTGTTCATCGATGGCCATTATCTTGGGGTAAGTATTCTGCTAAGGAAAATCTTATTTTATTGAACCCAACCAGGGTTGTTGGAAATCTATAAGCCTATGACAAGGTGACTTGCAACATAACTCCCAGGACATTTGCTATTTTTTTGGAGTTCAGACCAAAGGGATTGAAGCACTTATTTCTATCCCAAATGATGTGTTGCTAACAGTGTTCATCCCTACAGAAGCATGGTGAGATAAAATCAGCATGAAATTGCCTTTTTTAATAGGAACACATTTTTCACTTGTTCAGTTGACTTGAGTTTTGCATTATGAAGCTTAGCGTGTGAGATACAAACTATTTTTTAGTGCACATGAGAAAAAGGAAATATTTTTAAGATACACATTTATGAATTCTCTTACACTCCATTATCAAACACTCAGTTTCCCACCTAATGAAACTAAGATGGCAGTCCCAAAACAAAATCAATAAGAAATGAGATCTGGAGCCAGAATTTTATTTGCTTGTTGTTTAAAATTATTCTGGATTTGGTAATTTGGCAGTGTGAGACTCAAGGTTTGGCTTGCTGTAGCAGAGCAGAGCAAACTCCTGAGCATCAAGGAAACATGACTGCCTTGTTTCTTTTTGAATAATACTGTTAGTGTGATTAAGCCCACTGATCTATGAACAGGCCCCATCAATAAGAAGCCCAAGAAGAGGGCTCTGGAGAATGCACTTTAGAAAGGGTAAGAACAAAGAGCCAAGGGACGCCAGAGGTTGAGGGGGTGGGACTGACTCCCCCAGATCACTTATCAGAGAACAAAGAGCTGCCTTCAAATGGCAGATGGATATTTGGAGCTTGGCTTTGTTTTGCATTTGGTCTTAACCTTCAGCTTTCAGAGATGGTTAGAAAAAATCCAGAGCAGGAAATGCTCATGTTTTGTTACATGGAAACTGTTCTCCTGATACCCTGTCTAGAGCCATCGCTGTTAGAGGCAACTTGTCATCTTATGGAAAGATAAATGCGGTGAAGCCATGATTCACTAGCTATGCCTTCTGAAATTTTACTTTTAACTTGAGTTGGACACAGACTACATTTTGAAGAGGAGGAATTTAGATTTCAAGCATTGAGCCTCTTTCATTATATTTCCACATGTACCCTTAGGTCCCAGAAAGCCACAACAATGGCAGTAATAGTAACGATAAATTAATAATAGTAGTAGTAATAATGTTACTATACTGTGTTCTCAGCTTTACACATTCATCTCATCTGATCCCCAGGACAGTCTTAGAGAACACTTCTCTGCTCTACTCGTTGAGAGGCAAGATGGCCTTATTTCAAATTCCTGCTTTGATACGTCTATGTGATTCTGGGTAACATAAATCTCTCTGTGTCTTGATTTTCTCATTTGTAAAAGGAGCAAGGTGATAGAACTTTTCTCACAGACCAATTGTGAGGATTTGACCATATATAATATATAGAAGTACCTGATTCCTATGCCTGGAACAAAGTAGGTTTTTAATAAATAGTAACAATCTTTTGTTACTTAGTTACAAATCAATAGTAACAATCTAACTATCCTTGTTTTGCCAAAGAAAACATTAATTACTTTGCTCCAAGTAACATAGCTGGTCAAGTGACAGGACCAGGACCCAAAATTATGTCTGACTCCCCAAACCCCTGCTTTTTTGCACATTACCTCAAAGAAAGGGGTCTCTCTCTCTCTCTTTTTTAAAATGGAACGTTTCACGAATTTGTGTGTCATCTTTGAGCAAGGGCCATGCTAATCTTCTCTGTATTGTTCTAATTTTAGTATATATGCTGCCGAAGTAAGCACAAGAAAGGAATCTTTGATACTTTGTTTGCTGATATGGTCTTATACCTAGGACATGGTTTGGCACAAAGTGCTCAGAAACGTATGTTGAATGGATGTATGAATGTTGCTATACTCTTCTCTCATATTCTTTCCTCCTCTTCCTATGACATTCTTCTACCAGGAAAGAATCTGATAAACTTACTCACCAGGGAGAAAATCACTGATAAGAGTGATTTTAACTGGCAAAATTCTTCTGATGATGTAAGATATTTTCCATTGTAGAATTTTAATTTCTGTGCAACTGCCCAGTTAGATTTAGTGGGTGACTGCCTCCTTACACAGGTGTAATATGGTTGGCCTTACCTGACACCTGCTTTTGACCATACTTACCTTCTTCCTTCTTCTAAGGCAATCTAACAGGCAGTGGTGCTATTTTTTTTTTTTTTTTTTTTGCATTTGATGCCTAGAGGTAGAGGGCAATGGACAAAAGAAAAAGGGTGCAGATTCTTTCCCAGCTGCTTTTTCTGTGATTACTTTATTAGCACACAGTGGCCTAGAGAAGGAAAGATCACACAGGTGTTAGTTACCTTGTTGATTCTGCCATTTGAAGCTAATGCCCCTAATCTGGAAAGAGACCAGAGACAGAAATTTTGTTTTCCTCTTTCTTTTTTCTTATAAGTGGAGACTTACTTCAAAATCTATAATTCAAAATGGAGGTAAGCACTCCAGAAAACTTCTACAACAGTTTCTCCTCCTACCACAAAGTGTCCTATTTTAAATTCCAGGGCACATTTGTAAATGGAAGACAATGCTGGAATCATAGAGCCTTCTCCCTGCAGTATTCATTCATCTGAAATGGAAGGATGCCCTCTGCTGGGTTTTGGCACATGGTGAAACATAATTTTTAGGGAGGAAAAGAAGCTGATGTTGGTACTTTCCTTAACATCTGTGATGTTTTAAACAGTCACATGAAACCACTTGATTTAGTTTAAATTTAGATGAAGGAGAAAAATCAAGATGTATGTATCATCTGTGCAATACAACATTTTTTTAAAGGAGGGAGAGAGAGAGAACTAGAGAGGGCCAGAGAATGAGGTAGATATGGACAGAAATAGGCCTATGGAGGTAGTGAGATGGGATGGGGAGAGCACGAGACCACTTTGTAGCTCCCTTATTTCCCTGCCATCATTGTCACCAGAGCCAGAGATGGGTGGCACCAAGGGAATTCACTTATCTTCACTGAGGGGGGGGGCACCTGGGTGGCTCAGTGGGTTAAGCCTCTGCCTTCGGCTCAGGTCATGATCTCCGGGTCCTGGGATCGAGCCCCGAATCAGGCTCTCTGCTCAGCGGGGAGCCTGCTTCCTCCTCTCTCTCTGCCTGCTTCTCTGCCTACTTGTGATCTCTGTCTATCAAGTAAATAAAAAAAAATTAAATTAAAAAAAAAACACCTCTGCTTATCTTCACTGAGGGGAAGATCATAGAGTTCAATGGGCGAGAGCAGAAGAATTGACAAAAATGCTGAGCTTTTTTTCCCGGACAACTTTGGTTCCCAGCCAGACTTCTATGTAAAGATGGAAGCAGTGAAATAGTCAAGGGAAAGAAATTAGTTTAGAAAACAAAGCTCCACTGCCCTGAGATGCTCCATCAGGAGAGGATGGGTCAGTCAAGGAGTTGGAGGCTGAGAGGGTTAGAGGAGAAGCAAGTTCTCTTCTTAAGAACTCTTCCCTCTTAAGCA
Source organism: Taxidea taxus jeffersonii (assembly GCA_003697995.1). NCBI lineage: Eukaryota > Metazoa > Chordata > Mammalia > Carnivora > Mustelidae > Taxidea > Taxidea taxus. The sequence continues at coordinate 313,656 of ML103420.1, forward strand.
AGCTTCAAGCCATTGTCTTGTTGCTTTGGCATTGGGATATCTTTACACAAAAAGATTGCATTTCAGTTGTTCAGACAAAGATTATCTTGGAAATTCTAGTAGGAAATAGGTTAGAAGTACTGTCTTAATTCTAGACCAACCATAAAACTTTACAGTAGAAATCCGTAAAACCTACATTGGAACTGAGCTATAAAACATGGAATGAATCAGAGTGGGGACTCCTCCTCAGAGAGGAATAGAAGGACTGTGGGTCTAGACAGGTGTTTTAAACTAGCTGATGTTGAGCTGTGACTGCTTTATAATTCTGTATCCATTGAAAGTTCTGGGTTTTTTTTTTTTTTTTCAGTTTAAGAATGAAGGAATTGTTACTGAGTACACGTAGTTTATACATGAGAAATACAGACTCTAGGCATGTTTTTAGAGACAACTTGTAGAACTTCTCTGTGGAAATGACCTCCAAGGAACCTCTGCCACAATCAGAAAGTGGCTGGCTCTCTAGAAATGCTATCTTTGGTTCTCTCCAGCAAAACAGATGATTTGTTCTCTGGCCCCTTTTTCTACTTAATTCTGTTCCTAAGTAAAGCCTTGAGTGAGTGTATCTGTGGTTACTGAATCAGTCACATATGTAAACAATGAGAGAAAATGGGAAATGTGGTTTTTAGCTTTCTAGCCTCTACAGTATAGGAAGGCATTCTAGAAGGTGATTGGATTGGTTACAAAGTGAGCCAAACCATAGTATCTGCCAGATATGCTGTTTTCGTTTATTTTGTTTTGTTTTAATCAGAATATTGAGGTACAATTTAAACATAATAAACTGTATCCATTTAACTTATAATTTAATGGGTTTTGGCAGATACGTACATTCATAAATGTATCAACACATTTGAGATCAGAGCATTTCCGTAACACCCCAAATATTCCTCATGCCATTTGGCAATCTCTGCCTCCAACCTAAGTCCCCCGGTGATCATTGATCTTTCTGTCAATGTAGTTTTCTATGCTTTTAATGGCTTTGTCTGGTTTTGGTGTCAGGGTAATGATGACCCCATCAAGTGAGTTTGGAAGTGCTCTACCTTCTGCAATTTCAATTTCTTGTTCTCTTTATTGCTTGATGTAGAGCATTAAATCATTTGACATAATTTTCCCTTTATGTGAAGGACTTCTTATATGCTACTATTTTAGTGTGGGTCTACTGTAGATGAATTCTTTTAGCATATTTATGTCTGAAAAGTTTTTTATCTCACCTTTGTCTTTTACAAGATATTTTTGCTGGGTATAGAGTTCTAGGTTAAAAAGGTTTTTTTTCTTTCCTTTCAGTACTTAAGAGACATTTCTCCTTTGTCTTCCTATTTGCATAATTCTGGTAAACTATATGCTGTCATCCTTGTCTTTGTTCCCTATATGTGTTATCTTCTCACATTAATGCTTTCAAGATTTTTCTTTTTGGGATGTCTGGGTGGCTCAGTCAGTTAAGGGTCTGCCTTCCACTCAGATCATGATCCCAGGGTCCTGGGATCTTGTCCCACATCAGGCTCCTTGATCAGTGGGGAGCTTGCTTCTCCCTCTGACTACTGCTCCCCCTGCTTGTGCTCTCTCTCTCTTTGACAAATAAATAATATCTTAAAAAAAGATTTTTTTTTCATCATTGGATTTGAGAAACTTGATTATGATATATTTTGATACACTTTTTTTAAATGTTTCTTTTGCTCAGGGTTCATTGAGATTCTTGGATCTATAGAGTTTTTTTCCAGCTTTTTAAAAAATCAAATTTGGAAAACTTTTAGCCATTATTTTTTCAAATAAGATTTAGGGATCCCCCCCTTTTCTTCTTTTCAGGCACTTTACTTACATGCATATTAGGCTGCTTGAAGTTGTTCCAAAGTTCACTTCATTTCATCTTGGATTATTTCTCTTGCTATGTCTCCTAGATCCCTAATCTTTTCTTATAAAATATCTAATCTTTTGTTAATCCTATCCAGATTATTTTTTAATCTCAGGAATTGTAATTTTATCTTTAGACATTTATTTTTTTTAAAAATATATATTCCATATCTCTACTTAACACATTCAACATTTCTTCTAGCTTTTTTAACATGTGGAATATCAGTATAATTTGTTTTAATCTTCTTGTCTGACAATTCTTTTTTTTTTAAAGATTTTATTTATTCATTTATTTGACAGAGATCACAAGTAAGCAGAGAGGCAGGCAGAGAGAGAGAGAGAGAGAGGAGGAGGAGGAGGAAGCAGGCTCCTTGCTGAGCAGAGAGCCCAATGTGGGACTCAATCCCAGGACCCTGGAATCATGACCTGAGCAGAAGGCAGAGGCTTTAACCCACTGAGCCACCCAGGTGCCCCTTGTCTGACAATTCTAATATCTGTGTCAGTTCTGAGTTGGTTTCAGTGGATTGATTTTTCTTCTCATTGTGAGTCATATTTTCTATTTCTTTGATTGCCTCGTAATCTTTTATTGGATTTTACATATTGTGAATGTGACCTGGGGGGGTTAAAGTATTCCTTGTTGGAATATTTTTGTATTCCTATAAATATTCTTAAACTTTTTGTTGGGATGCAGTTAAGCTACTTGGAAAAATTTGCTATTTAGGGTTTTGTTTTTAAGGTTTTCTAGACAGCCAGAATAGTTTAGTCCAAAGCTAATTATTCTCCAGTATGGAGGCATAATATTGTGGGATCTTTATCTAAAGTCCCATTGATTATAAGGTTTTCCAGTCTGGCTGATGGGAACAGGCGTTCTTCTCAGCCATATCTTAGTACTGTCCCTTTAAATCTTTTTAGGTTCTTTGGCTGGACATCAGTAGTTTTCTTTCATGCATGTGCTGATCTGTACTCTGCTGAACAGAATCTGGGCTCTATGCCTATCTCTAGAGGTCTCCATGAAGCTCTTTACTCTCTAGTACTTTGTCCTGTAAACTCTAGCCGTCTTAGTCTCCTATGTTTTTAGGCTTATTTCCTCAATGCAGGGTGTCCACCAGGTTCTGCTTGGATTCCTCCTTCACCTAATTTATTTCCTGCCTCTCAGAGATCTTAGTTCATTTTTGCCTAGTGTCCAATATCATGCAGAAAATCCATTAAAAGTCTTTGTTTATCAAAGTGGATCAGAAGTTGGTCCACTCTTAGGCAATGTAACAAAGGAAAGTGGAATTTTCAGGCTGGATATCTATGGTAGTTGTGAATCACATTCTTTTCTAAATGACAGTGATTCCTTTATACACACAAAATAATCCCTAAACAAAAAAAAGCCACAAACTCTGAAGACTTAAAAGTTGGGAATTTTATGATCTTTTTTCTCACATGAAAAACATAAGGGAAGATGTTTTAGATAGAGCATAAAGTTCATGATTTCACCTGGGACCATTTTCTGTTTTATGGTATTGCCATTCTTAGCACATGTTGTCTAGCTTTGAGGTGTCTTAAAAGTTCAAGGTAGTTGCTGAAACTTTTGACATCATACCTGCATTCCAGGCAGGAAGGGTATGAGAAAGAAAAGAGAACAGAGAAGTGCATCCTATCTAAAGGAGCTCCCTTCTGAAGAATTCTTCCAGAAATCTCACCCAATTTCCATTTGCATTTTATGGTTCACCTTTTGCTGCAAAGTAGGCTGGGAACTGTGATCTTCCAGAGGGACACATTGATATGTTGAAAAAAATCAGATTTTTTTTTTTAAGAGGAAAAGAGGAAATCAGGGACATCAAGTAGGTAGTTGGTGTCTGCCACACTAAACAAAACTTTTTTGAGTAATTGACTAGAATAAACTCCATGCTTTGTGTCTCACACGAATTCTTTACTTGAACCAGACAAATCCCTAATATTTACAATTTTTAAGAGGGTTACAAAGATGGTGGGAGGACTAGTGGGGAATCTTGGGTAAATTTGGTTTCTTTATGGGAATGTGTTATGATGTGAAATAATAACTAATGTTATAAACAATCAATGTAATCAATGTAAAGCTAAATATTTTGTTAGGTTTTGAGACCATTATATTTTAAACCTCTTGAAAATATTTACCATATACACATGAGAAGTGCTTTCTTTTTAAGATTTTATTTATTTATTTGAGAGAGAGAGAGAGAGAGCACACAGAGGGAGAGGGAGAGGCAGACTCCCCACCGAGCAGAGAGCCTGATGCAAGGCTCAATCCCAGGACCCCAAGACCATGACTTGAGCTGAAGGCAGGTATTTAACTGACTGAACCACCCAAGTGCCCCAAGAAGTGGTTTTTAAATGTTGGGGTCATATTCTTCTTTGAAAATCTAATGAATGTTATAGACCTTCTCATTATACATGTATATAATCTTCTTTATAATATCAGGGCTTTCTGAGAATTTATCCCTAGCTGCCTAAATTTTCATTAAAAGGAGCATTTCGGAGATGGTGCCTACTGGAGTGTACTCTACTTCTTAGTTGTCTTTAAAGATTTTATTTAGTAATATGACCCACTTCATCACAAGTAAGTACAATCATAGCTCATTTTGATATTTTAATATTTAATTATAGAATCGATAAATTTAGATCTTTATCTCTCCTCCCTATCCTCCTCCTCCTCCTTCTTCTCCCTCTCTTCCTCTTTCTCCTCCCCCTCCTTTTCCTCCCCCTTCTTCTTCTTCCTCTTCTTCTTCTCTTTTGGAAGTCATCTTTATTCCTTTGTGATCATTTCCTTGATCATTAGCAACTTCATCAGAGGTCTAGATGGAATGAGAATATCCTGAACATTCAAATATACCCCTATTGTCTTGGATCTTATTCATAATAGGCACAGTAAATGTTTAATCTTCAAGCCTCCTTCTTCAAAGTCATGAAGTAGTTGTTCCTGGCTGTTCACTCTATTTAAGAAAACACAGAGATGGAGATGTCTAAAATTTAGGCCTTAAGTCAGGTTCTTAGAATTTAAGTTAAGCAATATTTTCTTGTGTGATTGTTTCTTTGCCCTTTTCTCCTGAATATCTGAGGGTAATGTTTATTATCAACAACAATGAGAATAACAGTAAAAGCTAACTAGGATGATATACTTTTCCAAACTTTTTGCCTGCTTTTTTGCTTTTACATTGTAAAATAGTACGATCATAGTACTATTGTACTATGTATATAGTACATTGTAAAATACTACTATCATCTCTCCACCCCAAATTTTGTACCTGAAGAAAAGTAAGGTTTAGAGAAGTTAAGAAACTTTAAATACCCCCAGAACACAAGTGGCATAGCCAGGATTCAAACTGGCTGTGTATAACTAGAGATCGGACCCCTTAAAATCAAGGCTGCAAAGTTCTTAACCCTCATCTACATGGCTTTCAATTCTACTCTTTAGCATCATATTCCCACCCTGAATTACTTTATCACTTGAAACTGCTCCGCATTCAAGATCTTGAACTTAGAAATGTCTTGCTGTGGCCATGATTTTCTGCCTTTGAGTCTATCCCCTTGTCTCCCTATTAAACTTGTTCGACCATCAATGGTATTATTTGTCCTTTCCCTTTTTTCACTTCTCTCAGTTTATAGTCACAATTTTGGTTTCACTTGTTTCCCTACCTTACTGCTTTCAGGAATATGAGAATACCTCGTCTAGCACCACCTGCTGGAAAAGCTCTTTTTAGCTCCATGTTTGTCCATTTCCAGTCCTATGCAACCCCCTTCATCTGTTTTTCCTCTTTTATGTCAGTACAACCCAGGGCATTTTTGGAGAAAATCTCAGTCATAGCAAAGAAGTCTCCAAAAAGTTGTATTATCAGCATTATCTAGGGCCATTATCTACTATTCTTATTAATATCTTTTTGGTTTTCTATTGCAATCCACATAACCAACTGCCCCAATATTTTCTAATTTCACCAAACAGAAGTCCCATTGCATCTCCTGCTCCCTCTTTATCACATCCATTATTATCTTTCTCTTTTTCCAGTCTTCAAGTCTATTTGTAGCTCCAGTCTTGTAGGGTGTCTTAATTTTTGGCATATATTTTCCTTCAACATTAAACACACACACACACACACACACACACACACACACACACACACCACACACCATAGAATGATTCCTCATTATTAGGTACTTAATTCAGTTCTCTGGTTTTGATTAGTGACCCCACAATTTTCCCAGTGGCTGACACTCAAAAGCTCAGTTTTCTTTTACTCCACCATCTTTCTCTTATTCATATGTGGTCTCTTGCCAAGATTTACATTGTATCCTATGGGATCTTAAGTTTCACGTTTTGGGAGCTCCTCCCGGAAAATAGGAGTAGCAGAGTAAAGTGGAAGCAGATAGCTGGAATAAGTTCTTTTTTTTTTTTTTGCTGGTATGAGTGTTGGTCAAGTTATTTACCCTCTTTAAGATGAAAATAGTAGGGTGCCTGTGTAGCCTAGATGTTAAACATCTAACTTTGGCTCAGGTCATGATCTCTGGGTCCCAGGATTGAGCCCCACATTGGGCTCCCTGTTCAGCAGGGAGTCTACTTCTCCCTCTCCCACTGCCTCTCCCCTCCACTTGTGCTCTCTTTCTCTCAAATGAATAAATTCTTTTTTTTTAAATTTGTAGATAAAATAATAAAATACCTACAACATTAGGTATTTTGAGAATTAAATGAGATGAAGCATAAAAACTCATAGTACCTGGAACATGGTGTATCTAAATAATCCTTTGCTAATATTATTTGGGGAGAAACTTTAGAGAAAGCTTATATTTAGGGTGTACAGGTGGAAAGAGAAGGAGAGAATGAAAAGAAGATAGGGCTGGATCAATAAATCATGAGAGGATAAAGGTGGAGTATCATTCTAAGTCTGTCCTCAAACATCAATGTCCAAATGGTCTGATGGGAACAGGATGCTGCATAGCATCCGAGCTTCTGGATAGCAGTAGTGTTTTTAATATGAAGCAGGTATTAGGGCAAATGCCATTCAGATTCATGTAAGCTGAGGTATGGGCTGTTAAAGATACTCTGTCTCTGTTCATGACACTTTCTCATAAATATTAAACATAATTATTTAAATAATGTTATATTTGTTCTTCTAAAACCAGAAAAGTTATTAATATTTTTACTAACAATGCTATCTAAAACATATTGTGAGAGTTTTTTATACATATGAGGTTTGAAGATTATTAGCAACATACCTATTTTCTCAAGATAAAACATAAGAGTTATATATACATCTACATCTTAATTATTTCCTTACAATATGACACTGATGTTTTTCTCTTTTTAATAGTAAATCCCATTTTTCCTTTATTCAACTCAGAAAGCATTTTGTTATGTGAAAATACCAGAAAGTGACATATGATTTATTCTTTATTATTAGAGCAAAGCTAATCCATTTAAACACGTGTGCCTAAGTAAGAGGGAGAGGGGTGAAGTAATTAATTTCTTACATTCTCCTGGTAGCACCCTTTCTTTGCTCATATCCTCGCAGATCAAGACTAAGTTGGGATACTGGTGGGGCAATGATCACAATGAGGTTGCAGAAGACTTATTTTAGTAGATTTTGTAAAGACAAAGGTAGATAGATGCATACAGAAATGTCATATGGAAGCCTAGAACCTTGGATTTAGAAGGAACATTAGATACAAGCTTGTCTAGTGTTTCTCTCAGTGCAAGAATTCTTTCTACCACATCCCTGGGCAAAGATGAGCCATCTTTGAATGTATCTAGTGACAACAACCTCAATATGGTTCAAGGCAACCAATTTTATTGTAGTACCCTTTTAAATATTAGAAAGCTCTGCCTTCACTTGTTGGCCTGAGTTCTCCTACTGAGAATGATGAAAATTCAAACTGTTCCCTCATCCATAATTATAATTTTGTGTTCAAAAGTGTTGGCAAGTTTCTTCCGTGGCTTCCTTGACTCTTACTCTTATCTCCTGGATCTCTGAACTTCCACATCCTAATTATTCTCCTTAGGACACAATCTAGTCTTTAAGTGTAGCACCCAAAACTAGAGGCAATCTTCTAGATGATTATCTCTATGAACATAATCTATTGCTCTATTAATGGAGCTTACATTTATTTTAGGCGTCTTTGCCATACAATTAATCTCACTGAGTCTCAGGCTATTAAAATACCTATGTAACTTTTATGCAAACTGTTTCTCAAGATAAACTCTTTATATCCTTGGTTTTTAGATCAATTTTACTAGGTATCAAGATCCCTTTCCCATGGATGTGTGGTTACTAGACAGTAACTAAGACAATAAGGAAATACAATTTTTCTGTGAAATACAGCCCGTTATTTTTGGTGACTATCATTCTCTTTCTATAAGCAATCTGGTGCCAGTATCATTCCTTAAGTCAGGAAGCAAAGAATTTATTAAGTAACTCAGAATTCTGTCTCCAGAGAAATGTGGTCATGGACTTGGACAAATCATAGTTGAAGTTTGGGTTGTATGATGGAAGTAGCCATATCAGCTAGCTTTTGCTATATAACTAACCACCCCAAAGCTTAGAGGCTTAAAACAACAATTCTTGGATAGACTGTAATGTTGGCTGGGCTTGGCTGCTCTCTGCGGTCTACTTGTGTCTTGGCTAGAGCTGAGTGGTCTAGGGTGGTCTCACTTACATGGAAATTGGTTCTTTGGATTTTCCCCTCTGTGGTAGCCTAGTTGGAACTTGTTACACGGTGGCAAAGGGGTTCCTAGATGTGAAGGAGGCAAGCCCTGATGCTCATGCACATTTAAAACCTCTGCTTAAACGATGGTTGTTTTTTGTCCTGTTGACTAGAGCAGGTAATAGGGTCAGGCCCAGATTCAAGATGGAGAAAACAGACTCTGCCTGTTGCTTAGAGGATCACCAATATTGCGTTGTAGAGTGGTGTGCCCATGATGAGGCATGAACCCATTGGTGGCAATTACTGAAACAAACCACTGAAGTGTCGAACTTTGACATCCTCAATCCTGGCTTTTTGCTGGAGTCAGGTGTGTTCACTGACATTCTCATGTTGGAGGATTACATGCTTTTGATTTGCCCAAGTCCATTAATCATGATTTTAACACTACATGTGCTAATGAAATTGGTTTGTGGAACAGTTTGGGATTCAAGACATAGCTGTGTGGAACTAAGTTAAAGAACCAATCCTCTTCAGATTTCCAGTCACACACCATCATTTTATTCCTACAATAACCCAATAACTTCTCCCACTAATATCTTGTGATGTACTCGGTCCATTGACTAAATCTTTATCTTCAGCTTTGCTGGATTTGTTTGGCTCTCATCTTATTCTTGTAGAGGAAATGCAGAAGTGCTATGATTATGATGTTTTCATCTCATAGTTTGGGTGCTGTACTTAAATGAATGACATGAGGAGTCATATAGCAGGAAGCCCCTGGAAACCTGTTTCTGCGCTATTCAACTTTTTTTAAAAATTTAATTTATTTTTTTAAATTTTTTTATTTACTTGATAGACAGAGATCACAAGTAGGCAGAGAAGCAGGCAGAGAGAGGAGGAAGCAGGCTCCCCGCTGAGCAGAGAGCCCGATGCAGGGCTTGATTCCAAGACCCTGAGATCATGACCTGAGCGGAAGGCAGAGGCTTAACCTACTGAACCACCCAGGTGCCCCTGCGCTATTCAATTTTTACTCCAAAAACTTAAGAATCAGTTAGAGAGAGAGCTTTGGAGGCATGCAGGCATTGAGTATTCTGAAATTATACGCCCAAGGAAAGGCTTCACCCACATATATAGTCTTTCCTTAATATATATATCCTAGCTTTGTCATTTCACAAATTTCAATGCATTGTCCCACTTGACCAAGACTTTGCCAACTTTCATTTTGCCTGCTGTAATTCTCTGTATGGCGGGATACTTACAAAGTGTCTGGTAGGTTCATTGTTTAGTGATTTGCATAATATATCACAACCTGAGTCTTGATTTTGGTGGTATGGACCTAGGTACTCTGGAAATATATAATAGTTGTGTCTACTGTGACTTGGCTGTAAGTTAAAAGAGGACACAGAGTATGCCACTTAATAAAGGGTCTAAGAGCCGATTTCCCTGTATCTCAATTCATTATTATTATTTTTAAAAGATTTTATTTATTTATTTGACAGACAGAGATCACAAGTAGGCAGAGAGGCAGGCAGAGAGAGAGGAGGAAGCAGGCTCCCTGCCGAGCAGAAAGCCTGATGGAGGGCTGGATCCCAGACCCTGGGATCATGACCTGCGCAGAAGGAAGAGGCTTTAACCCACTGAGCCACCCAGGCCCCCCCCCCCAACATATCTCAATTTAGATGTAAATTGCTAACTATTCCCAATCTGATTGAAAAGAAAATAAATTTGTGCATTAACAGTGTTTTCCTAATTGGATTTAAAGACATAACATAAGCATTTAAGATCTTTTTTTTAATCTTAGAAAACGAAAAAAAATAATGTACCATTCTATGAGTAGGTAAAAGTTAATAGCAATTTAATGAACATCCATTTCTAATAGAACTTGAAATCAGTATCTCAGTAAAGAAAAGCTTTGGTTGGTAATGAACTGTATTTCTGTTCTTGTGAGCATGGAGATTTAGTGTCCTCTCATCCACCAGAGGGCTCTCACAATATAAGAGAACACATTGAATATATAGTAGAATAAATGAACTCAATTAAAGTTAAGTGTCTAAAATACATGGATAATAGACAAAGCTTTGAACCAAGATTTCCTTTTAAGAAAAGAAAAAAAAATTAGCAGGAACAATTTTAAACTGACCATTCAAAAACTTAAAACAAATGTAATAAATATTTTATACTTTCAGGGCTTAACCCCAAATCCAACATTTAGACAATTCATTTATATTTTCAATGGGAAAAAATAAAAGCAAAATGCATATATTTTCTCTGAGTGTTTCTGGCCCTTAGGATCTATTTTTCTATAAACATCTAGTTTGTTACCATGCTATTATATATGATTACAACTGAGCGAACATCTCACACAGGGATTTGACAAAGTAAATAGCTCCTGTGCCAAGTGGCAGGCTTCCTTATGCTCAGGTAGGATTGTGATACACTGTGTTGTGTTGTGTTTTGTTGTTAATCACTCCTTGCAGTCCCAGCTTGGCTGAACTCAGCCCACGATGCTTCTCTCTCCAAAAACAAAAATTAAGCTAAAGACTTGACCATATGTTTAGTCCTGATGGTGCTTATTCTCTGGATTAGATTCAAAGAATCAATAGAATGAGTAAAATGAAGCAAAGCACCTGTCTAATAATAAGCTCTGAAATGCTGAGGGAAAAGCTGTACCCTGGGCTTCCTCTTGGGTGTAATGAAGTCCGTCTTGCAGGAAATCAATAAGGTTCCGTGGCTCTAGTGGCCAGTGCTCATCCATTTACTGTGGATTTCAGCAACTCTCTCTGACTCCTGTAGCCTATTTGAGGATCTGAGGGGGTGAATCAAAATTAGTGATTATCCATGTGTTCTCTGTGGTGCCCCAGAGGGTCCTTCAACCTTTCCTTAAAGGACACCTGATGGGTGTGAGTGGGAAGAATTTCAAGCTCTCCTTGGAATACCAAACTACACCCTCCAATCCACACGTTTTATAGTATACCTATGGTTTCTGTTGAAAGATTTGAAATAAACAAAAGGTTCAGTTGAGGAACTTGGGAAAATCCAGAAACAAATGGCTACAGTTCCCTTCAGGGATTTTGTATTATTTGAATTTTTCTGAAACTTGGGTCATATTGCTAAAATGCGGGATGGGAGTCCTGATCTATACCAGGTAGGGCAGCTTTGGATATGTCTCTTTGAAGGGCCTCTGGGCTATCATAAAAGTAATCATCCTGAAAAGCCTAGAAGAGATAAAGTGAACAGTCATGGAGCACACATTGGGCACCCTCTGTGTACAAAGCACTGTGTAATATTGTAAGGATTCAAAAATTTAAGTGCACAGTCCCTGCCATCTGGGCTCAAAACGTGAGCTGTGTGTGAAGGGGAGAAGGAAGTGAGGATGACATAGGCTAGGACACTCTAAGCTAGTTGTGCTAAATGCTAAGTTCATTATAAAAGTTTAGAAGGGGAAGAGAGAAATATTCCAATCAGGGCAATGAGGGAAGGCTCTAAGCAGGAGACAGCTTTCGAGCTGTGCTTTGCAAAATGAGTAAGATTTTAATCAGAGGTGGTGGAAATGTGCCCCTAATTGTGTGCCACATGTGTTCCTAGCATAAAAGATTTCTAGAGAGAAATCTACCATCACTTGTGAACATCCTTTTTTTTTTTTAAAAAAAAGGTATTATTTATATGAGAGAGAGAGAGAGAGAGAGCACCAGCATGAGCAAGAGGGAAGGAGGAAAGAAAAGCAGACTCCTCACAGAGCCCAAGGGAGCCAAAGTCAGATGCTTAACCGACTGAGCCACCCAGACACCCCACTTGTGAACATCTTTGATTCTTTCTTTCTTTTTTTTTTTTTTTAAAGATTTTATTTATTGATTTGACAGACGGAGATCACAAGTAGGCAGAGAGGCAGACGGGTGGAGGGGGGAGCAGACTCCCTGATAAGCAGAGAGCCCAATGTGGGGCTCTTTCCCAGGACCCTGGGATCATGAACCGAGCTGAAGGCAGGCTTAATCTGCTGAGCCACCCAGGTGCCCCTTCATCTTTGATGCTTTTTAATGAAGTGTGATTCAGTTTAGTTCCGGGAAAGATCCAGGTGATGAAATGCAGGGTAAAAGAATTCTGGGGACTTACTGGGTTTTCCTGAAAGGATAACAATCAACTTAGACCTCTATAAAATGGTATTCTCTAGGGAAAATGTTTTCATGAGCTTTCTCCAACATACAACTTAGCTCCGTGCTGATTGCATTTGGCTTCCCTGCTCCCAGTGTGGCTGACAGTCAAAAGCCCGGAAGGCATTAGCGTCCACTGAGAGCAGGAGGTCCCTCTTTGTTCTTCTCATTGGGGTCCTCTGATGTCACCCATTTTTTGGACAGTGCTGTGCTCTGGAGCTTGGAATGACTTTAGTCTGACCCTTAGTCTTTCGGTTTAACCTTGAACGTGTCAGGAGAATTTAAAACATGTAGTAAAGAGGGTGAGTAGGACCTGGGTGCTATCTTGGCTCTGGGAATTCCTGCAGAAAATCCTGGCTTCTATCTGTCTGTTGTGTTTTGTCCCTGAGAAAAAAAGGGTAAGATCCAAATGTTCAGATTTTTGTAAGTTAAAATGAGAAATAAATAAATTCTATTCTTTCATTGACTGAGAGCACTGACACAGAATGACACCCAATCTCAGTCCCTTCTCCAGCAAAAGATACAGTAAAAATAACAATATGATTTTTCCTGAAGATTGCTAAGTTCAGTCTACTCTTTCACTTTGGATAGTACAGAACTCAGGTGAAAGGGAGTTAATTCACAATGAATATTCATTCAAGATCATTCTTTTCCCTGGGTTCAAAAATATTTATTTTACTTGCATTAATTTTTAAAAAAATTTTACTTGCAATTAAATTGCTTTGCAATTAAAAAATTAAAATTAAATTACCTTGCTATTTAATAAATTGAGGTTGAAAATATAATTGAACGTTTAATTATATTTTCATTTTGTAGAAAAAGGCTTGATACATTTTCCTGAACTTCTTTTTGACTAGTTTGGTACTTTGGAAATGACTGATTGATTAATACATGAATAAGAACCTATTATGTGCTAGGTCAGGCTTTTTGAAAGATTTAGTAGCAATATGAACTGTGATGTTTGCATGCCAGACACTTGTGGTAAGACTCTGAAGACAAGAGTAGGTGGAGTATTCTTTTCAGGTTACAAGTGCCAAAGGATATAACAGGAGAGAGATCAATGAAAGATGGAGTCATCTGCAAACACTTCTTGAGCTCATAGAATTTCATTCTTTCATACTCTCTATACATTTAACTCAACTTTCTGAGTGACCTTGAGCACATTAACTTAGCACTCTGTATGTCAATTTCCACATATATAAAAGAGAAATAATCCATTTTGCCTCATAGGCTTGTTTTTAGGTATTGTTTTAAGCAATGGAAATATGGAAATGATAACATCACAGTCTCTGTCTACAAGGAACTCAAGAGTTGGAAGGTAGATGTGGCACTGAAAGGGCAATGAAAGAAGTATGTGCTGTGTCTGTATATTAGGACATCTAGAGGCATGAAGAGTAGCTGCACGAGATAATCTTCGAAGACTTCACAGGAGAGGACATGCTTAGTTGGGTCTTTCGAGTGGACTAGAAGTTCATAAAGTGGGCAAACGCAGGAACAAAAAAGTAGAATGTGCAAACTCACAGATGTTGTAGTTTCTGAATAGTTTAGTATGGCTTAAGTAGCAGATGGGTTTCAGTTATGGAATTCTTTGTAACAAGTCATCCCAAAGTTCAGTGACTTAAAACAATGATTTGTTGTGTTTCAGAATTTCATGGGTTAACTGCACTCAGCAGGTGATTTTTCTGCTCCACATGAAATCTGCTAGGGCCACTCACTCAATTGCGTTTAGCAGGCAGTTGGGCTGGGCTGGGAGGTACATGGACCCTTCACTTAAAGGTCGTTGTTGCCTTCCTCCTCCTCTCTTTCTTCTTCTTCTTCTCTTTTGTTGACACAAAGAGCTCCTTGGTGCTCCTCCACATGGCCTCTCCAGGTAGCTGTCTAGGGGTTCTTCACAACGTAATGATCTCAGGGCAATCAATTTTTTATATGGCATCTGACTTTCAAAAGAGAAGAAGCAGAAGATGCTGGACTTCTTAAAGTCTGGACTTAGAGGTTCCAGAACATTGTATCCACCTGCTTGCTTCCTCAAGGTCCAAACGAATCACAAGTCCAGCCTGAATTCAAGTGAGAGGACAGACCCCACCTCTTGATGGAGGGAGAGAGGGAAGAAAGTGATGGTGGCCATCATTGGATATTATCTACCACAAATATATAGAGGGAGCTGTGGGAGGTAAATTTGGAGAGGCTGCTGGAGGTAATGGAGTCATTCACAGGTTGTGCTCTGTTTTATGGAGCTGGTTGGCTTTGCTTATATTCTTCTCGAGCCAGGCTGTGGTGGTAGAAGGTATCAGGAAACATGCTCAATATTTTCCACCCACATTGGAAACTCCCCTAAAAGGGTTTTAGAGTCTCTGAAATTATGAAGTCTCTTTTCAGTGGTTTTATATATTTTTATCATAGGTACCACATTTTTCCGTCTTTCCCCTGTTATTGAGAATTGGGGCTCAGCATTGTAGAAAATACTATAATAAATATCTGTGTGAATGTAATTTTTATATATTAGACTATCTTTTTTAGAGAACTTTCAAAAAATGAGAAAATTAAAGCCAAGGGCATTAACATTTTAATGTAATTCAAATGTAGAACAAAGCACATAGACATTTTAGTATAATCAGGACTTAAGCTATTGGTATTCTCTGCTCACCCTCTTGACTGGTTAAACTTGATTCTAAATTTACAACTTCATTATTTTCTCTGTTTTTTGCTTGGATAGGACACTTTTGATGTTCATTGTGTCATTTCTTTGAATTTGCTTGGGGGAAGAATATGTAACCTCCATGTAACATTTTAATTATATCATTATATCATTCAAATACTCTAATTTTTATTTTAATCTCCTTTTTTCATCAAATATGTAAGGAGAGCTGTTGTATTTTAGTCTTCACCAGTGTGACTTCATATGTTTAAATATGTAGAGATAGCTACATTCATGGTTTTTCTAAACTCACCTTTGATAAATCAATGCTTTTTGGCTTGAATTTTTCTTGTGTTAGATCCCTGCTCCTACAGCCCACTCCGTATCTCCCATGGCATATTTATGTACTTTAGTTTCATTTGCCTGTATTCTTTTGCTTAGTGATGTTGATTTAGGTACCTCTTTTGCAAACAAAAATATAATTGGATTTTATTGGCCAGAATCTGTGAATCTGTTTCAGTAAGAGAATTAACCTATCACTAGAATTTTCTACCTCAGTGTTGACATTCTATTTTATGGCTTGTGTATTTTTTTTCTATTTTCTTTAAAAACAACCCAAACTTTTTCTTTTGTTAAATGTACTGTGCTTTCTTTGCAGTCTAAGGGGAACACGATGGGGATAGCATCAGAGGGATGTGCAAGAATAAGGTGCCTCTTTCAGTGAGGCATTTCGTAGGTGCTTAGAGAGCCCTGTGAGCAAGGGTGAACATCTCAGTGGTTCCTGAGTCAAAAAGCCCTTCTCTGTAGCTGGTGATATATATCAGTGTTTCTCAATCTTTTTGTTTTTCACCATTGCCTCCTAATTAAGTATGTATATACTTATAGAGTATATATCCTTTCCTCCCACCCTTAAGAATCAACTTTCGCCACCTTGGAGACAACATTGTCCCTTTGGAGGACGCTTGCTGGACAGGGGTCTCCTGACTGTCACTCAACTCTGAACGAGCGGGTGTTGGTCAAGTGTTTGGAAGTATTTCCCATTTTTCTCCCAGGCATATAGCCCCTTTAATGGCAGAGTTCATGGAACTTTCAGTTCTTTTTGCTCTTCCTTTTACAACATTTCCTTGACCACCCTGGCATGTGGATGTTACCCCTTCCTAGTACTTATCACTAAATCACATTTCCCCTAATACTTACATTCTTTTTTCTCTTCAGGGAAATTTGGTAGTGGAGGATAGAGGAGTTAGACCCATAGGGTTATGTCATCATCTTACCTAGAAACCCATATGGCTGTTTCCTAATAAATTTCTAGAACACAACCATAGGCATGCTGTTAAAATGAACTTAGCAAATGTCCTTCTTCAGAGAGCTAAATAATTTAATGTGATTAATAATTTGTAATCGGGAGAAAGAGGAGTGCTACAAGTCAAACCTGGGATCATCATTTTATTGGAATGTCAACTTATCTGCACACCAAAAGTCATTCTTTAAATTAATTACAACACTGATGACTAATTTATTGTGACTTTGTGCTTTATATATTTTTACATAAGATGTATTATACTGCCTGCTATTTTTTTTTCTATCTTTGAAGATTGCCAACACTTTATTATTCGGATACATAGTTGTCACAATTTCCCTGCTTAGAACTCTAACACTAGTGTGGAGAAGAGTTGAAAATAAGATTTATTTACATTACATTAAATACATTCATAGCAGATCATGCTATTTCCTCAGTGACCTGGAAACCCTTGTCCTGGTTTTCATACTGGGACCCAGAAGCCTGTACTGTTTAGTAGTTTGATTCAAGCACATAACGTGCTAAGTAAATGACTTTCCATTTTTCACAGCTGTCAGTGCCTTCAGAATATTAAAGTGAGGTGATTGTGGGTAGGGGGTAGAGATCACACATTTTAGTATAATTACTTATATATAAAATATAATTAAATGGGTTTCTTAAAAAGATTTTCACAGTTTTTATAAAGATGAACAGTTTTATATTTCTTTTGGTTTATCGAGTTTTAAAATTTCTTATATTTCCAATCTGGGGAGAAAAAGAATAAAAATGTAGTTTTTCTTTTTTTTTTCTAAAGATTTTATTTATTTATTTGACAGAGATCACAAGTAGGCAGAGAGGCAGACAGAGAGAGGGGGGAGGCAGGCTCCCTGCTGAGCAGAGAGCCCGATGTGGGGCTCGATCCCAGGACCCTGGGATCATGACCTGAGCCAAAGGCAGAGGCTTTAACCCACTGAGCCACCCAGGCGCCCCCC